>PVKE010031437.1:0-19045 GCA_004027555.1 Craseonycteris thonglongyai
TTTTTTTTTTTTTTTTTTTTTTTTTTTTTTTTTTTTTTTTTTTTTTTTTTTTTTTTTTTTTTTTTTTTTTTTTTTTTTTTTTTTTTTTTTTTTTTTTTTTTTTTTTTTTTTTTTTTTTTTTTTTTTACAGCTGGTAACTTAGTCACAGGATATTTTTTTACCAGAATTTTAAAGGTGTTCCTATCAGAGATTTCTAGGGGACTTCTAGAGATCTCTAATGGTAATATCTTTTGCAAATCTATCAACCCAAGCCCTTAAATATGCATGTTATTCACATAAAAAGGATTTCAAAGATGACAAAATGTGAAAAAAAACAGAGGAAGTGAAATAATTTTAGAACATTCTGTTCTTGTCACTATCTTTTCTGGGTTAATAATAACACATGAACATAAGACTATAAATTTCATAGATGTGTTGGTGTTTTATAACAGTTCATTTGTTTAAAAAATTATTGATAGAACATTATTTCTTAGTTTTGACAAATGTATTATGGTTATTTAAGATGCTATTAAAGGGGAAGCTGAGTGAAGGGCATACAGGAATTCTCAGTATTATATTTGTAATTTTTCTTTCAGTCTAAAATTATACCAGAAAATTAAAAATGGTTAAGGAAACATAAATTATTTAGTTAAAGTGAGATATCTAGTTTTAACCTTAAAAAAAAAAATAGCTTTATGCAATCTTAAAAAGTTAAAATAAGAAAAAGTATTTATTGAACACTTATAATACCCTATTCTAAGCATTTGGGATATATCAATAAACAAAACCCACAAACATTCCTGGCCTTGTGGCACTTTTATATTAGTGTAGCACATTGTCTTCTGATGGTAAAGAGGAAGAAGAAAGAAAGAAAGGAAGGAAAGAAAGAAGGAGTTAAATCATGGTAAGTGCTAAGGAAAAACCACCACCACCACCAAAAGAAAACCAGATGATAGTGATCAAGACTGTGTGCCATGGGAGGATCAGAGTGTGAGTTGCAATTTTATACAATTTTTAAAAAGATTTATTTTATTGTTTTTGACAGAGATAGAGAGAGAGAGAGAGAGAGAGAGAGAGAGAGAGAGAGAGAGAGAGAGAAGGGGGAGGAACCATAGCTGTCTTCATAGCTGTACGTCATCAGTTTTCGACATGGTTTCGTTCCACACAGGTTGGTGGGGGCAGAGCAGGGCAGGAATAGGCCAGGGGCCTCCTGTATGGGAAGCTCACCCAGGTGAGAACTGAGGGAAGCACACCCCAATTCAGCAAATGGGTCTGCATGGGCCGGCGCTAGGATTTGATCCTTGGCCCTTGGGGCTGCAAAGCGAGCATTTAACCTGCTGAGCCATCCCAGCCTCCCCGATTTTATACAGTTTTATGTTACTGACATGGTGAAGTTTTAGCCAAGGTCTATAAGAGGTGCTGTATTTTGCATGTCTTGCGGAAAACATATGCCTGAAAGAGGAAGACCCATCCTAAAGCTGTGGGAAAGAACAGGGTGACCAGAGTAGAGGAAGGACGGTGGGTAATGGGTAGAAGATGAAGTTTTTAGTTCATGGTGAGTATGTTCTGTTCATTTTAGCTCATGGTAAATATAGTAGGCTCTTGTGGAAGGAAAGAGAAATAATACTTACCAGAAACCTGCCATGCCCCTCATAATATATTCATAAAGAGTGGAAATAACTACTTCTAGTTTATAAGTGAAGAAGTTGATGATCAGAGAGATTAAGGAACTTACCTAAGGTCACACAGCAAACACATAGGAGAGCCCAGTTTTGGATATTATAGCTTGATGTAGAGGCCATAACCCATTCATACTGTGTACTCTATTGTACTGCAAATCCTATGTCATGTGATCAGGCACAACAGTGTTTTGTTCCTATAATCTCTTAGCTATTGCTATTGATTATGGAATATTGAGAAACACTAACAAGTGGCTTTATAAATTACTTTCTATTTATTTTCAAGTATAATAACTACTGTATCTGAGGTGTTTAAATGGGTAAATATAAGATTTTGTTCCCCAATTGCTAACTTATTGTGGACTAGAGAATCTTTTTATTGACAAACATGCTGAAAGTTGTAGCCTTTAGTCCATAATCTTCAATGTACATTACAACACAAGACAGAATCAAGAGTAACCAATATTGTTTAATTTAAGAGTATTTATTTTAAAAGAAAACCGAGTTTGGGTTTGTCATCTAAATGAAAGTCATTGTTTAAGCCTCAATAGAACCCAACAGTGATCTGGATATGAGAAAAATCTTTTAGGTTAGGTTTTAGAGGAGAACATTTTGTTCTCATAAAAGATTTATTCTTACATAGAGAGAATCTACAAGACATAATATAGCACTTATTTCATTCAAATTGAGCACTTTAGTTGTAGAATAGAAAAACATAGTTAAATTTGACAACAACTGTAGGGGACAAAGTAAAGTCTGGCAATTTTTACAAAGATATGAGCAGCATCAACAGTAAAATCAATACATAAAAATGAATTATTTAATCATTAAAATTGGGAGAATGTAAGACAACAATATTGTTCTTCACATAAGTTCATAAAGAAAATTGCTCAGAGAACATTACATGTGAATCAAATAAAATTAATAATCAGTAAATCTCAGAAGAGCTAGAAGTTGGTTTAGACAAGATTAAATACTCATTTAAAAAAACACAAGTATTTGCAAGTGGTTTAAAATTTTAATACAAGCAGTTGTTGCTTGTAAGGTTGTGTCTACATTCACAAGTGATTACTGTTGGAAATACCCAGAATAAATATTATTAGCTCAGCATTTTTTATGACAGTTTCAGATTTGTGGTTTGATAAGGCAGAAGATTCTGTGCTTCTTAATTGTAGGTAGCATTATTAGTGGCAGCACACGGAGACCTCATTCTACAAACATAGCATGGAATCTGGCTTGTCAGCTAGAGAGAATTATTAAGGGGTGGGGTGGCCTCTCTCCCTTTCTCTTCCCCAGTTTATAGTGGCGTTGTCACTTAACTTTGCTGTTTAGACCCAGTCTTTTTGTTTGGCCTAGTCAGTTAGTACAACTATTAAACCGGTCAGATATGTTTTTTGGTATTCATGTGTGATCAGCTCTATTTCTCCATATTTCATTACCTAATGAGCAATGATAAAAGAAGAACCCATTCCGATCTTCTATGGAGTGATGGAATGAGCTCATTCTGGGGATAATGCTTTTTACAACAGGACCAAAAGTTTCAGATGATATGCACACAAGTCTGTGACCTTCTTTCTCTTCTTCAGTTTTCATGAAAATATGTGAGAACAATTTAGCTAGGAACAGTGTGACAAAAATTAAGATTCTAAACTAGAAAGGTACTGTTTACACATAGATGGTTATTCCATGACCTCATTTCATTCTTCTTAGTGCCTAGAAGACAAGGAAAGGGACTGAACTCTGTTGATAAAGATGCTGTGTCCTTGAGCTTCTCCAGTACTAACAATTGTCTTTACTCCTGTTTGGACAGTTTGCTTCTGATGAAGCAGCACTACGAGATGGTTGATCCAAAGGTTAGACTATTTTAGCATTTGTCGGCGGGATTTACCAAATTTGATGAGTCAGCTGGTCTTCAGCTGGACTGTTGCTGGTTTAGCATTATTTAGAAATATTTTTAGCCATTTGTCATCTGTTTTTGATAACTTGAGCTAAGGTGGCTTGCAGAAAATCACACGGGAGCTTGGACCCTGCTCAGGACTGCGATTCTGAACATATGCAAAGAAATGCAGTACAACTGCAAATTCTCAGCATGCTCAGTTGATTTCTTCCCATAGCTCACTTCAGAGTGGATATTAAGGAAATTGTATGTATATTTAACATTTATTTTGATAAGTGCAATGTCATCAAGGAACTTTGATTTATAGTATTAGGCTCAAGTTCTACTCCTTGAGTTACATTTCTTATTACAATTGTTAAGGGCCTCTGAAATTCTCTATATAATTACAGTGTACCCTGAATCCAGTTCAGCATGTCATAAAATGGTTATTGCTTATTGTTGTTATGAAATTTTACACTAGCAAAATAATCTGCGCTCGAACACTTAAGAAAAATGATCATGCTCACTAATGAGAATGACTTTCTGCTATTTTGTCTTTGGAAGTCAGTTAAATATTTTGATTCATAGGTCTTTATTTTGGAAAAACAAAAATTTTCTTAACTGTATTCATAATTGGAGAGCATCTCCTGTTGTGTAAGAACAATTCCTTAGAGAAATTATTATTACATTTATCTACTTCCTTCTTGGTTTTTTTTGTTTGTTTGTTTGTTTTTTATACATAGCAACAGATGTTTGTAATCTAGGTTAGAGAACTTTCTCAACAATTATCATTTTTTCTTTTCTGTAGAACATAAATCATGTAGTTACACACTTGTAAAGTCATCAATAGATTTTATTGTATGATGCAGGTGAAAATCGGAATATAATCATTAATTCTCCATTTTAAGAGTGGGTCTACCTTTTATGTGACATCACATCACTTCTGAGAGAATCTGGGCTTTGTTGACAGATAGACTCAAATCCTTGTCCTGCCATTTTCACAACCATCATTTCACCTCTCTAAGCTTTCACTTCCTTCTACAAGGAACAACGATAATAACATTGTAAGTAGCAAATGGTTTAACGTATATAAAGCATGTAGTGCCATGCTTGGTAGATGACTAACACTCACAAATGATAACTGGTTTGAAAGAAGGAGTGATCAGAGTTGAATCCCAACTTAGTCATCCACTAGCTATGTGACATGGCTACACAAGTTAGTAAATTTTTCTATTTTTTTTAATAATTATTTTTATTGTTTTTGATAGAGAGACAGAGAGAAGGGAAAGGGCCCAGAGCAGTCTTCATAGTTACATGCCGTTAGTTTTCTACACAGTTTCATTCCACGGGTGGGCGTGGAGCTGCACAAAGCAGAAAATGGCCCAGGGCCTTCCCCATAGGAAGTTCACCCCAGTGAGAACCAAACTGGGGCAAACCCCAATTCAGCATATGGGTTTGTACAGGCTGAGGCCGGGATTTGATCCTCAGACCCTGGGGTTGCAAGACAAGCTCTCAATCTCTTGAGCCCTCCCAGCATCCCCTGGTTAATTTTTCTGAGCCTTAGTTTGCCAACCCATTAACTTTATAATATTACCTATTTATCTGAATTGTCACCTATATGGTGCCTAAAGTATGATTAATATATGCTCATATATGACCATAATGACTATTGTCACTTGCCTTTCCTAGCACTCTTGTCCCTGCCTCCTCACTGAGGCACACCTCTGAAACATGTGCACTGCTGGTCAATAGTTTGGTGTTTGTGCCTCAGGTATGGTCTGGCTCCCAGGCAGAGCACCAAGGCCGGAGCTCCCACCCTCCTCTCACGTGTTCAGGGAGTCTTTCTGCTTCCTGAAGTGTGGAGGCTGGCTGCATTCTGCAAGATTTTGGCAGATCTCTCTGTAATTTTATGTTGCATTGTTTAAACAGAGATTGCTTTGTTGACACTCATTGGCCATATGGGACCAATATTGGATGGTACTGTTGATGGTCGTGTTTACACTGCTGTTTGTGTTTTTGTCTTCCTTAGTTCTAAAACAATTCAAGCCTAGGAGAGTCTATCTACACTGTAATAAGCGTCATTTTCTTTCTTTCCTTCTTTTTTTTCTTTCCTTTTCAAGCACAACTTGCTTCTTATTCAAATGTGTAAGCAAATGTGAGGTGTATATCAGGTTTGATGATGATGAGTGTGTGTCAAAATCTTCTGTCTTAAAGGAAATACATTAATTTTCCACTGGTATAACTGGAAAAAAAAAACTAAGTAACAAAAATAGGCTCATAGAATGAGTCTAAGGGGGAGCATTTCAAAGTTGAAATGAGGATTTATTATACACATGAAAATGGGAATGGTATGAGTGTTTTCATGAGCTTTTGGGGTAAGTCAGACTAAAAAACCTATCATATTAAAAAAAACATAGCACTATTACATATTTAGGCAGATTGCTAATGCTTACTGTAAATATATCTTCTGGCTGAGAAGTGGAAATTTTGATCAAATTTTAGAAAAGAAGGAAGAGAAGAAGTCTTTAGATGATTAACAAACTATACATAACTTTTGGCAACATGCTAAATTTGGTTGATGTTATTCTTTTAGTAAGGCATTTGCAGCAAAGGAAAGAATGATCAAATATGTCTATATTTAACAGCTTTCACATTATGAAAAATTCTTATTTCAACCACAGAGGTGGGATATGGTGCAAGATAAACTTGTAGAATGATTTCATTAATATGAAGCTCAAACAAGCAAAACTAACCTATAGTTGTTAAAATCAGATCTGTGATTGCCTGGGTCAAGAGGTAGGGGGAGATTAACTAAAAGGGGCATAAGAGAATTTTCTAGAGTGCTAGAAACTTGTATATTGATTGGGCTGGTAGCTGTATGGATGTGTACATTTCTCAAACCTCACTGAACTGTACCTTTAAAATAAAATATGAGTATTGTATTATATGTTAATTAAGCCTCAATAACATTGACTAAAAAAGTGAATTTGCACTAAAGCATAGAAGAGAATATAAACATGAATTAGGGAACCTATTGAGAGCTAGACTCAATTATCACATATATAAAATATGAATATGAATAGATAGTAACTTCTGAGAAAACTAAAACACATAATCCCATAAAACACAATCTTTAGTCAGTTGTTGTTTGAAACTGGCTAGCTTTACACCAAGAATGGATGCTTGTTTCTTGCAGTTATTCATTTTTTTTTGATTGTTGGTTCTGAGTCAAAATTTTCAGAGTCCCAATCCCTAAGGATTTCTCTATGGACTTTGACCACAGTTATGGCACACTATTTGGCCACAAATACGGCACAATACTTGGGTGAAAAAAAAAAAAGACTAATCCAGCCATTCATTTAAATGCAGAAAAAAAAAATTAAAAAACTCTTAACCTCATATTGAATTTCTTCAGTAAATATGTACATTGATACAGACTTATAAATATGTGACTGTTACAATATTTTCTGATATTCCTCTGCAGGCTGATTTTTCCTTTTAAATAGAGAATTGAGGGGTTCTGGGCAGAGGCAGTTTAGAGCAAATAAAACTCTGTGATCTTGAAATATGGAGATATGTATACGGTGGCCATGTAGTCCGCACTGAAACAGGTGCTTCCATTGAACTATGTAATCCCCAGAGAAACTCAACTGTCAAGTTAGAAGTGGGACACAGACAGGGACCAGCCTCTGGACAAATAGGAGTTCACCAAGAATAAGCTACTGTGTTTAGCAGAGGATCTTGCACATAGTAGATACTCCAAAATAGTTTAAGTGTAAAAGATATCACTACCTTTCACAGTCAATTTTGTTTCCCATTTGAAACGCCACAAGAATATGGCAACTAGTTATGCTGCTCATCTTCCTAATGCCCTGAACTTTTTTATGAGTTAGAATTTTATGGGACACCTTATTAGAGTGTACAGTGCTGATTTATTATCCTACGTAAGTGACAGTAAAATGGGAGTGTCCTCTGCAAGCATTTCTTATCATGATGAATCACTTGGCTAACGAAAGGTTGCAGAGTATTTCTTGGTGATCACAGAATTCTACATAGGATATTTATTAAAATGTATCCAGGTTAGAGAAAAGCTTTACACAATAATCTAAGCCAGTCATAATATTCAGTATGACTTGGGAATCTAATTTGGCTTCATTTGTTCTGCTTCAGGTAATGCCAAGTTAATGATCCATTTATGTGATAGGAGAACTATGATAAAAATGTCTAACAATTTTAAGATTCAGTGTGTTCTAAAACACTTCTCGAACTGAAAAGTCTAAGATCAAGGTGCTGGCAGGTTCAGTGTCTGTTGAGGACCAGCTTCCTTCTTCATAGATGGCAGTCTTCTTGGGGTGTTCACACATGGCAGAAGGGGCAGAGGAGTTCTCTGGGGTGTCTTCTACGAAGACACCAATTCCATTCACAAGGGCTTCATCGTCATGGCCAAATCACTTTCCCAATGGCTTTAACTTTCTCATATCATCAAATTGGGGCCTATGAACCTTCAACATATGATTTTTTGGGGGAACACAAATATTCAGTCTATAGCATTCCACCCCAAGACCCCCAAATTCATGTCTTTATCACATTCCGTCCCAATAGCCTCCAATGTTTTGATTCATTTCAGCATCAACTTTGAAGTCCACAGTCTCATCTAAATCAGATATGTGTGTGACTCAAAAGTATGATTTATTTTAAGAAAAATTCTTCTCAAACTGTGAACCTGTGAAACCAAGTATGTTATTATATGTGCTTCCATAGAACAGGCATAAGATAGTATTCCCAACCCAAAAAGAAGAAAAAAAAAAAGAAAAAATGGAAAGGCGTAACAGGCTCCGAGTAAATCCAAAACCTAATGGGATAAATTCTGTGTGACTTGAAGGCTTAAGAATAATTAACTTTGGCTCAATGTTCTACTTTCCAGGCCCACTGGAGTAGCAATGTCACCACCACAGTACAGCAGGTCAGCCCTGCAGTGACTCTCTGCCTGGGTTAGCTTTCAACTTACGAATTTGGGGGTGTGAACACAAATATTTTGTCAATAGCAGTTTCTGGGAAATAGTACAATGAAGAACCATATTTAATTTTAGCTAACCCAGCAGTTCTCAGTTATCCATTCCACCTTCTGCTGTCTTAAGGAACACTAGTCTTGAGAAAACCATAGTTTGAGACATGCTTTAAAAAAATTATATACTCCTTTTATATCTGAAGCCTACCCAGTGAATAGTTGCAGAGCCTACACTACTTTCCTAAGTGAAACTAGTAAGTAATGGAGAAAAGATCAAATTCAATTGTATACTATACTATCAATGTATTTGTCCACCCATTCTTCCATCTTCCTTTCAACAAAATATGTTTGCCTCTGTTCTAAACTTATTGGCTACAGAAATAAACTAAGCACAGGTAGTTCCTGTCTTTGCAAAACTTGTATTCTAGTGGGAGGGAGAGGTATCTGATATATAAATGCTTTCATGCAGTAACGTGTACAATGATGGAACCTAAGTGATGGATGTGATAGATAGAGACTGGTATGGGGTAGTATGGGGCCATTTTAGATGGAATAATAATGATAGTCCTCTCAGTGAATGCAAAACCTGCTCTGAGATTTAAAGATGGAGAAGAAGCTCTTCCCACTGAGTCATATCTTCAGTTTAACTGAAGGATCCCAAGAAGGTATGCATGTGGTTAAGGGCATAAGTCTGGAGTCATGTTGCCTGTTGTTAATATTGAATAACCTTGGGCAAAAAGCTTAACTACTCTGTGTCTCAGCTTTCTTATCTGTAAAATGGTATATTAATACTACCAATCTCAGAAAGCATTGCTGAGAATTAGACATTAATACATGCTAAGAACTTAACATACCACCTGATTTGTGCTAAGCATTCAACGAATGCTAATTCTGTCATTATTTGTTATCTCTGCATGATTTCTGGTATTTATAGACTACTGGAGACATAGGGGCATAGTGGAGTTTCCAGTCCTGGGCCCATGTACTTTTTTATACAGGAAATGACAATACAGTGTGACATGTGCTACATTAGGGGTAAATACAGAGCGTCAGAGACACTTTGTTTACTACTGTTGCCTAACCAACGATCCCGTGTGTAGTGGTATGAAACAACCATTTTTATTTTACTCATGGATTCTCTGAGTCAGAAATTCAGAAGTTGGTCTCTTCTCTGTGGTATGAGGGACTTCAGCTGGGAAGATGTGAAGATGTAAAGGAAGAAGACCCATTGGCTGAAACTATATGAAAGTTTATTCATTAACATATCTGGCCCCTGTGCTGGGAGGATTCAAAGGCTACCTGTGGATGTCACCTATATGTGTCTTGACTTGCTCATTGCAAAGAAATCTCAGAAGACTTGGACTTCTTACTCGGAGGCTCAAGACTCCAAGCACAAGTCTTTCAATAAGACAAGTGGCATTAACATTTCTGACCTGACCTCAAATGTCATGTGTCCTCCCTCTGTCACATGGTATCAGTTACAAGTCATAAACCCACCTAAATTCTAAGGGTGGGGACATGGCCTCTTTAATTGAGAGAATGGTCAAAATCCCATTGCAGGAAATTATATTTCATAGAAGATGTTGTGGTGGCCATCTTTTCAAAATAAAACCTACCATTGACATCCAACCAATAGATAGGACAAGGCTTTGTGGAGGAAGTTGTTTTGAAGGGTACAGGCAGAGGAAACAGCATACACAGATATCTTCAGGGAGGAAAGAGGACTTTCTGCATCCAGCAAAGCTGAGCACTTGGAGTTGAACTATAGGGGTTGAGAGAACTCAGCCTATATAAGTACCTGAGAGTTTGATCACAAAGAGCCTTTTAAGCCTCAAAAGAGAGCTCAGACTTTGTCCAAAAGGTGCAAAGATTTCTTCAGGGGTTTTAAGCAGTAGTGGAGGTGGAATATTTTCACATTTGTGATTTAGATAGATCATTCTTTCTGTGGGGTCTGGAATGATAAGCCATAGGTTACTAAAGAGCGTCGCTGACAGAAAGAACAGGATGGACAGTCCTGATATGCAGAGTGTTTTAAGAGATGATAAGACGTGGACTGCAGAGCAGAGAATGGATGGAAACACAGAAAGATTAGAGGCAGAGTTCTCAGGGACAAGAAGTTTAGGATAATTTGGCTAAGACAGAGTAGTGGCCTAAACAAGGAAAATGAAAGAAGACTTGGAAAGAAATAGACATAGTTGAGAAATAGAAGATATAATAGACTGAACCTAATGACTGCTTAATATTTGTGATAAGGGAAAAATTAAAAATGAGTATTTAATTACTTGAGAAGAGACCATAGGATGTGGCACAGGCCGGAGTGGAAAGAAATAACAAGTTCTTTTTTATTATTTCATTTTAAATCATTAACTAAGTCTATATTAATAGCAGTGTGTGGTTGACATGTTGAGTTTTACTTAGAGACATGGTGGTATTTACTATTTCTTTTTAGAGTCTACCTCTATTGCCTTCATAGGTTTACTACATAGTACTCTTGACAGTACTATTGAACACATGAAAAAGTTCTCTCTTGAAATAAAACACACGTTTTCACATGAAATTAATAAAATATATTCTTGAAGGTAAAGTCATTTACCTTTGATTTGTCAGTCTGCCCATGTATGCAAGAGGTGACTACAGAAAAGACCTTATAGAATCTGAAAGTCATATTTGGTCCCCCAGGTATGTGAGAATTGGGCCTGAGCTACCTGGGAAAAATGGCACTACCTGGGAAAATCTATGCAATGAAGGGTCAGCTGGAGGTCACAATAGAAGCTTTGGCCTGTGGATTTAAAAATCATAAGTTTCATATAACTCCTTGGAAGGTTCTAGAGACTTCAAATTGTAATTCCTACAAACTCAAACCAGCTACAACCTTATTTATTTGCACTTGCACTTCCAAAAGGAAATACTGTTCTTGGTTATGAAAATAAAATTTCTTCTCTAATGAGCAGCCCTTTCTTTGTGAACATGCTTGCTTTTATTTTTCTGAAAGTACAAATGCAGTGAGACTATATAATGAGAGCTGCACATTGATTTCAGCAGAGTAAAGAAAGCTTTGTTTCCTCATTGTCTTTATTTATAGGCAATGCACCCACTCTCAAGCAAAATAAGAACACTATATGACATATTAAATGAGAACCTTGTGTAAATTTTCTCTAAATGGAAAGAAAGCCTATATAAAAAGTAATTTCTAGAATTTTTTATGTGTATATATTGGGATAAAAATGCATACAAGCACATAGGCTCATCAAATTATTCATTAAATAAGTACTTATTGGGTGTATACTAGTGTAAAGTGATATTCTGGGGATACAACAGTAAACAAAGAAGGCATAAATCTCTGTCTATGTGCCAGTCGCCATCTGTGGAGAGGAGACATAGTTCAGACACAAGAAAAGTTTGCATCTTTGTAAGAATATTCAGAAAAAAAATGAACTTCTCTTAATAATTGCCATCTTGAATAATCTCCTTTAAATCTTTTTATAGTTGATGAAACTTTAGGTGCACAGGAACCATCTGAGCAACTAATTGTAATGTAGACACCTAGCCCTCACCTCCAGAAATACTAGTTCATTATACCTCAGTGGGGGCCCAGGAATCCAGCTATTAATGACACACAGACTTGGATGCAAATGGTCCATAAACCACACTTTGAAAGCCTGATATATGAGAAAACTTGCATTTGTTGTGTCTTGTGTAAATTCTTGTTCTTATCATCATTGTTAATATCATGTGACACCAGTAAAAACAAGGGCTGGAGAGGCTGGAGAGAAAAATAACTCTCATACACTGTTGGTAGAAATGTAAGTTAGTACAACCACTATGGAGGGCAGTATAAACATTCCTCAAAAAATTAGGAATGGAATTACCATGTGACCCAGAAATCCCTCTTCTGGATATCTACCCCAAAACTTGAAAATTTTAATCTGCAAAGATGCATGTATTCCAACATTCATCGCAGTGTTATTCACGGTGGTCAAGTCATATAAACAAAGTGTCCTTTGATAGATGACTGGATAAGGAATTTGTGGTACATATATACAATAAAATATTACTCAGCTATAAGAAAAGATGAAATACAGCCATTTGGGACAATATGGATGGACCTTGAGATCATCATATTAAGCAAAATAATCAGATTGAAAAAATCAAGAACCATATAATTTCACTTATATGTGAGATATAAAACTGAAAGTTACATAGAAACAAAAACTTATGGACAGAGTCAATAGTTTAGTGGTTACCTGAGGGTAAGGGGTGGGGGAGGGAGGGGACAGCAGATTAATGATGATGGCAAGAGAACTGACTCGGTGGTGAGCACACAATGCAACACATACATAGATGATGTAATGTAGAATTGCACACCTGGAACCTATGTGATTTTTACCAACCAATGTCACCCCAATAAATTGAACAATTAATAATAATAATAATAAAAATGTATAGTGCCAGGTGTGTACTAAACTATCCAGGGAGATCACCTTTTAAATTATATTAATATAAATGTCTAACCACTATGCTATACACCTGAAATTAATATAATATAATATTCAATGTCAACTATAATTGAAAAATTTAAAAAAAGGGAGTAAAAATGTGGAGGGAAATAAAAGTTTCAAATTTCCTGGTATAAAACAAACAAATAATGGGGATTTAATGTATAGCACAGGTAATATCATGGTAGCATGGTATGGTGTGAAATGCTTTCTAGACTTACGACGATCACTTCTTAGACATGTAAATGTTGAATAACTGTGGTGTACATGTAAAACTAACATAATATGTTAGCTGTATTTTAATAAAAATCTAAAAATTATATCATTGTTTTCATGTTTCATCCATGTTGCATCATGTATTTTATTCTCTTTTTTTGTGGCTGAATAGTATTTCATTGTATGGACATACTACATTTTTATTTATCCATTTGTTATTTAATGAACATTTGTGTTGTTTCCTATTTTGGGATATTTTGAATAGTGCTATAATGTATCTCCTGTCTTTATATCTGTTTGCAGTCTAGTCATCTTTCAAGATCCAAACCAAACAACAGCTTGTCTGTGATATCTTCCTTGATGTTTCACAAAGTCCTTCATGTTACCCCTACTTTTCTTCCCATTATGCTCACTTATCACTTTGCCTGGGTTTTTAAGGTGTCTATCCCTCTCTCAACTGTGAAATTCCCCAAAGCATGGACAGCATCTCATCATACTTTATTTCTGCCTTGGTGATTAGTCTAGTCCCAGGGCAACAGTCTGATAAGTGCTATCTTTTAGAAGGAAGAAAGAAACGAAGTAAGGGAGGGAGAAAGGTGAAGATAGTCTTAAAATAACAGCCTTTTGTTATTAACTGAATATCAATGCTTATATTTCCTGGGATTCTTGATGTCAATAGCCAAATGAGTTGTTGGAAGAGTAAGAAAAGTGTTTTTTTAAGAAAAGGTGGGTTTTTTTTTTGAGACTAAAATAAGCCCATTATAGGGTCAGTATAAAATTAGGAGGTATAATAATTTTATCATATTTTCAAATTTTATTAGAACAAAATTAAAATCACAAAACCAATGACAACAGTGAGCCAGAAAACCAAAAATTTGCAAGCTATAAATAGACAATTTTATATTTTAGTGATGAATCATAATAGCACTACTTAATTTATGTTCATAAAAGATACCTTTTCAGTTAAATAGATCTTTATCTTATAACATTAAATTTATTGTTGGGAAATTACTTATATGATAGAACACACATAATATATATTTTTTAAAGATTTATTTTATTATTTTTGACAGAGACAGAGACAGAGAGAGACAGAGAGAAGGGGGAGGGCCCAGAGCAGTCTCCATAGTTGTACGTCATCAGTTTTCAACACAGTTTTGTTCCATATAGATGGGCGGGGGCCACACAGGGTGGGAACTGGGCTGGGGGCCTCCCTCATGGGAGGCATGCCCCCTCAAGCCAGGGGCTGAACTGGGTGGCAAGAACCAAACTGGGGGCCTCCTGCATGGTAAGCACACCCCAGTTCAGCATATGGGTCTGCACAGGCCATGGCTGGAATTTGATCCTCAGTCCCCAGGGCTGCAAAGTGAGCGCTTAACCAGCTGAGTCATCCCGGCTTCTCCAATACATAATATTTGACATGTAGGATATATATAAGACTCAGGAAGAATACACAGGAGAGAAAGTTTTTCTTTAATTCTAAAAGAGAAATATCTGCACTAAAGTGGAGAGACAAATGTGTGTCTTTCAAAGTGGATAACCATTTATCTCCATAACCTTGGAATATGAAGAAGAGTAAATCTGAGATGTGTCCTATGCTGTCAGGTTGAAGAGCTCAGAGGCCCTTGCTCAGCAGGGTTAAGGAGCTGAAAGGAGGTCCCAGCTTGCCCATGGCTGTACCCATATCCAGCTACTAAGGATGCCAAGGGAGACCCCTGATGGATGGAGGTGAAATGGAAATGACTGCCAGTTTTCAGGAATGGTCTGGGAATTTTGCTTTTTAGGGCCCCAAGAGTAACAATAGAGATAATTACAAAGCAACACAGACAAATAAAACCCCCCAAATTTTAGTTACTCTTTACTTTCTCTTAAGGCAAATTCTGATGACATTGTTCTGTTTCTGCTGTTGCTTTTTCTCAAGTACACGAGTTACAGACTTGGGCTTGGCAAAAACTGCAATAGGGTGCTGTTGGCAATAATCATAACAAATGGGTTGAAAGCTAACAGGTGGCTCTAATAATAACAGTAATAAAACTTAGCAATCATCTGAAGCTATCATGGGCCAAACATTCTGCTAACTGCTTTACATCTACAATTGTACTTAATAATTACTGCATTGTTCCAAGGAGATAAGTATTTCTATCCCTATATATTTAAGGGATGAAGTGAAGACTTTGAAGCCCATTGTCTTTCATCCATTTAGTCATTTCATCTATTCCTTCAGTGATTAATAGGTAGAGTCCCTATTTTATAAGGGACACATATTTGAGCTTTCAGTTTGTTCATTTTCAAAGCCACCACCTCCTCCTATGCTTTGGATCAATTTCCTTGTAATTTCTTAGAAACTTTGTTCCACCATTTAATTTGTCCTGTACCATCAAAACCTTTTCTATTTGCTTTTCCCAGTGTATTAAAATATCTTTATCATTCCAAAAATTTTCTTTCACACCTATTTTAGATGATTGGTCAACAGTGTCTGATTTTGTGGACTATTCTCTCCTTTGAGTTTTCTGTTCCCCTGACTTCCACGTTTCACCTCTCCTGTAGCATCTTATTCTAGGTCTCCTTTGATGACTTATGGTCTTCATCCAACCCAGAATTACTAGTCTTTGCCAGCTTCCAAGCCTTGCTTTTGGATTTCTCTTATATGTATATTTGCCATTAGTAAACTTGCCTAAACTGGGGGATTCCCAAATGTACTCATATAACCACTACCTAGATTTCTTTTCTTAACTCGAAATCATAAACACAGCCACTAGCTGACCTTTCCCATTTACTTGTTCTACACACATTTCAAAATCAATGTGTCAAAAACGGGACTTCATACCTTCTCCTCCAAACTGGTTCTTTCCCTCATTTTATCTGTGATACCAACACATCCAGTCACCTAAACCAGAAACCTGGAATCAGTCTAAGCCCCTTCCTTTTCCTCCAGTCCTCTCCCACCATCATTTAGTCACCAGATTATTTTGTGTTTACTTCCTATATTTTATTTGGAACACATCCTCTACTCTCCTATTTGTTTAGTTTACCTTGTGTCTTCTTGCCTTGATTACTGTATAACTTTCGGAATGTTCTCCCTGCCTTTAGATTTTTTTCCTGCAATTCATCTTTCACAGGATTTGGAGAAGGATATTAAATTAAAATAAAATTATTGGCATTCTCATGATTAAAGTCTGTCAATAGGTTGTCACTGCCTTCAGAAAAGTCTAAACACAGCATTGCATAATCAGGTCCATGCTTTTCTTTTTAGCTTTATTATTCATTCCCGTATGCAAACCTTACTACAGACAACTTGAAGTGCAGAATGTTTGCCATTAAAGGCACTTGGGATGTGATACTTTTGGCACCTGAGTCCTTTCCTCCCTGTGACTGTTCTTCCTTTTTTTTTTTTGCAAGTTCCTTTAAATTTGTGGCCAGTTAGACTAATCTCTCCTCTTCTTTGAACTAGATCATTTCTCTCTTCTTTGTTCCCACAGTCCATAAATTATTCCTTAATTTATGAAAAAAGTTTTAGTAAAAGTATTTCTCTTAGGAACGGATTGTTAATTTGTTGAGGAGCTTCTGTCTTTGTGCCTGGCATACAGTAGGGATTCAGTCAATATAAATAGTGTTATCAAATGAATGAACAAATAGATCTGACTCTGTTTTTTAAAAACCCTAGTGGGATCATCTTAGGTTTCTTCTAAATGTTATAGCAGAAGGCTCTTTTCTTTCCAAGAAATATCATGGAAGAATTAGAGCACTGTATATACTTTATTTATTTATATATTTATTCACAGAGGACATTTATTTCTCTTTGATTTTTCTCAAGTATAACCCTTACTACTCTGAGCAAACAAAGTACACCCTTGTTGACAGAGAGCTTAAGAAAATATTTTGAAAAAATTACCTATTGAGAAATTGTCACTTTTTTTGTAAATTAAAGATTGTCCTAAAGTAAGTCAAGTTTATAAGACGCCCTCAGACTGCCTGAGGTCTCAGACTTCTGAGGTTACAGGATGCTTGTTTGTTTCCTGCCATTTATTTTCAAATATCTAGTGTTAGGGAGAACATATGTATTTTTACAAGATAGTTTGTGTTTGTGCTAGTGTTCATGAAGGGAAATAGCCTAGAGTTAGAGTTTTAGATAAAATATGCCATTTTGTAGTTAGTAGAAATGATGTTTCCAAATGTGCTAACAACGCGTAATATTGTCAGAATCAGTTATCACAGGTGAGGCTAGCACCTTATGTTAAGAGTAGAGGCTTTCCTTTCTTTATAAAGTGAGGGATGATAGAAATTTTCTCCACTAGCCATCTAATTTCTCTATTCCCACTTATTTAATGCCCCATAATTGTGTGGTGTTCTACTATTTTCTTCCTTTTTTCTCCTTCCAATTTTCAACTTAATATTCTCTATCTTCTCTTCCTGATAGTGTGGAACAATATTTTCTGGGGAAAATAAAAAGATCTCTTTTTCATGCTCAACTGATGGACCTTATTATTGCTCTGAATGGTCATACCTTGTTTATTCCAATCTTCTTAAAAATCAATGTCAATTTTATTTTTCTCATTTTTTGCTCTAAAAAATATTCACCCACTTATAATCTTCCAGTGGCTTTTCTCATCCTTGAATATATGTAAAACAGAGCTTTGAGGTTCATATCCAGAATATATAAATTTATTCATTTATCTAATGAGTATTTATTGTATACCTACCATGTACCAGCCACTTGGAATACATAAACAAAACACAACTTTTTGCCTGGTGACCTTACATTTTAAGGAGGGAGGCAGACAATATATAATAAACACAATAAATAGATATGGACTATTTCATTTTATAAAGATAACCAGTGCTATAGAAATACATTGAGACTAAAGAAATCAGGAGTGTGAGGTGGCAAGAAGCCAGTTACAATTTGAAATAGAAAACTTAGAGTAAGAGTCATTAAGAAGATTAAATACAGGCAAAAACATATGTAGGTGAGGGAAATAATTCCAGATATGTGGAAGCTTGCATTCCTGGCAGAGAGAACAGCAAGTGCCCTGGAATGTTGATGTGTGCCACTTGTGTGGGCAAGAAGGAGCCGTTGTAGGTGAGGAGGAGTAGGTGGTGAGGGTGGTATCAGGCTGATGAGGAAAGATAAGTAACATGAGGCAAATCATTAGGATCTAAGGACTTGGGCTTTCATTCTAAGTGAGATGAAAAGCCATTGAAAGGTTATATAATCTAATAAACAGTTTAAAGAACAGCAGATTCTCAGTTAACCATGGGGATTGGTAGATGCTGGATAAATGTAAAGTAGACTCTGTTAACCGAAGTTCAAGTAACCGGTAGTTTGCCGGTTGCTTGAGGTTTTATTTTATCTGTCTATCTATCTATCTATCTATCTATCTATCTATCTATCTATCTATCTATCTATCTATCTACCTATCTATCTATCTATCTAGCTAGCTAGCTAGCTATCATCTATCTATCTATCTATCTATCTATCTATCATCTATCTATCATCTATCTATCTATCATCTATCTATTTATCTATTATCTATTATCTATCTATCTATCATCTAGCTATCTATCATTTATCTATCTATCGATCTATCCATCATCTATCTACCTATCTATCTATCATCTATCTATCTATCTATCTATCTATCTATCTATCTATCTATCTATCATCTATCTATCTATTTTTTGTTTGTCTGTTTGTTTTGCCAGTAGCTTGAGTGTGTCATTTGAGTTTTGGTTAACAGAGTCTACTATACCACTCTGGATGCCGTTTTTGGAGTAGAGGAAGATAACCTGA
>PVKE010031438.1:0-19027 GCA_004027555.1 Craseonycteris thonglongyai
ACAGTCTGATTTGTTCAAATAGTACTGTTCTGATTGGTCAGAATTGTTCATTCTGACTGGCCATTATGTAGGTGCTCTGATTGGTCAATAAGTATGCAGATGAGGATATATTTAATTAGACAGTTCTGGTCTCAGTCCATTTGTTGAAAGATAATTCCAGGGTCTTCTTTATAAGGATTAGCTTAGAAGGCAATAACAGTTTGGGAAGCTAGCATTTCAGTCTGTGGAGGCACTTGTCAGCAGTGGCTGTTAGATTCTGATTATGAACTTGAGCCCAATTAACTATAAAGTGTCCTTGACAGGTATATTCTTTCTTGGAATCAGCACTATTGAATCACCTCTCTCCTTTCCTTGAGTTGTACAGTTTGGAACACTTACTGATTCTTGCTAAAGTCCAGCTCTAGCTTCCCATAGCAGCCTGTCAAGATTTTTTGTTGTTGTTGTTAATTCTAATCTAGTATCCAGGGTATTTATTCTCTCCTTCTGATTTGAAATCTGCAAGTGTAATTGGCATGTGTACTCATAAACTGAGAGGCAATAGACTAGTGCTTAATTGGGATTGTTGTGAGATGAGCCTAGGTTCAAAGCCTGACACTGCTGTATAACCAGTTGTTGAGACTGGAGATAATTGCTAAACTTCTCTGAGTCTGTTGTTGTTATTGTTCATTTTTTAAGGTAAAATTTTCATAGATATCCTGCAAACTTAGCATAACCTTTTAGTTTTTTAAGAAAAGAATATACAGGATAAATTTTCAATTGTTTTTCAAATTGTTATGCCATCAGAAGCATTACCGGTAGTCATTTTTGAAACCACTTTATTAAGGTACGATTGACATATAAAAAGCTGTACATATTTAGAGGATACAACTGGATGAGTTTGGGGATACATACACACCTGTGAAACTATCACTGCCCTCAAAGCCATAGACATATACATCACTTGCCAAAGTTTCATACCATTCCCTTTGTTATTGGTACTATTATTATTTTAGTGCCTAAGCTTTTTATCTCTAAGAATTGGAGTTGATGATAGTATTATTTCATAGAGTGGTTTCTAGGAGTACAGACATAGTATAGAAAAGATGTTTGCAAAGTGTTTTGCACACAACTGGGGTTTAATAAATGCTGTTGTTATTACTTTCTATCTTAAATTCAAATTGAAAACCAAAATGTTTATTAGGAGTGAAACAAGGCAAGGCTCTTTTAATATACATCTAGATATTTCTTATGTTGGTATGAACCAATTTAGTAAAATATCTGGGCATACCTTTTTTAATAGTTAGGAACATGAATAGTTGTACTAGCATCCAGATAATTTTTCTCCATCTTTCTCACATGGTTATCCTTAGAGAGTTTTTTAATCTATAATAAAGATATACAAGTAAAGATAGGCTGTTAGTTATCTCTGTGAGCCTAAATTATTAGGACTGACCCCTTTTTTGATATAAGGATTCCTTTATTAAGTTCTGCATAGTACTTTCAGGGACTATTTCTAACAGAATCTACCTATTTTCCATTTTGGAAAATATTAACAATATTGTCCATCTCCATTTTATATATTTTCTAGTATTCTTTAATGGTCAGATACCATACCAGTTATCTGTTCTGCAAACGCTGTCTCTACTCAGATAGGCATTTTTTAAGCTCCTCTTCCATGAATGTTGAGAGTCGTTAATTTAATTTGTCTTTGTTAAATGATGAGAGGAAAGCTACAACAATTTTATCCTAAGACCCAGACATGGTCTCTTTAGAACCTAATATTCACAGAAGTGAGTCAACAATGGAAGTGTTAAGAAACGGAAAACATTTTTATGGTAGCTCAAGACATGTATATATATCATATAAAACAAAATAAGAAAATTTTACTGAGTGCTATGTGCCAGGTATTGCTTGAGCTCATTTTATAAACCTTATTTTATTTGCTTTTCAAAACAACATCAACATGGTGGAAAGTAATATCATTGACATTTTATATAGGAACAAACTGAATTTTAGAGAGATTAACGGAACTTTCCCAAGATACTTATGTGAGTAAGTAGGTAGCAGAGTCCAGATTCAAATGAATGTTTCAGAGATATCTTTTGGCTATTATATACTTGAGAAAAGTTTTCATCTCATAAAGGAATCAAATACTACATACATGTGAAAATTTGTGTTTTCTAAATTAGTATCTATAATCAATTTTATTGTTAATAAATGCTCTAGGGGTAAACATTCAGAACATGTAGAAGATTTTCAGGTAGAAACTACATAGAATCTAATATCTAAATAGCTATATATCTATATGTAATATGTATCTATGATTTATTTATATCATTAATTTCAAGATGTGGTTCTCTTTTCCTGGTCTCTTTGTGTTAACTATGGCTAAGGTAATTAAAATAATAGTGGTGGTGGTAATGATGGTAGTGTTGGTAAATATTTTAGAAGAAAATTATGTATATCAGAATGTTCTAGTATAAATTCAATTTCAGTTTACTGAAACCAACCAGACTAAATGTGGTAAAAGTAAAATTGGTTATTATTGTGCTAATTAATAAAGTATATAATATTCATTTACCCTGTACTCCATCTTCTTTGAATAACTTTAGAGAACAGTTCAAATTCAGAATTATGAATTCCAGATAACTAAGTGCAGAAAGAATTTTATCTAAGAAGGCTATACCTTTCCTAATCTAAATTCTCTGTATGTTGGAGAGAGAAAAATGTTAAAAGGCTGTCCTACCTTCTAGTTTAAATGACTTTACACCCCTTTCAAGTCTACAGATGTCTCATATGGGCAAAAGAAAAAGCAATGCTGGAAACTGCTTTTTTTCCCCTTCTCGTGATACAACACTGTTTCTAGGACCATCTCTGGGTATGGTATAATCCAACTGTCTGGTCTTACTTAACATTTATATACATATATATTTTAACATACCAGACTGACATAGCTGCTGTATATCCAGTGTTAGCAAATTAGTATGTACTAATGCATATTTACATTGGCTGATAGAGGAATAAACTCACGTGGCTATAGAGAAACAAAGGGTTGCTCCCCAAGAAGTAGACGGAAATGAAGATTTTTAAATGAATTTGATCTACTTGCAAAGTAACTTTACCTCTGGAGTTGTAAGTTCAATCATTTCAGATAAAGAGCTCAGTGTTGTTAAAAGATATGCAGAGGTATGTTAAAAATTTAAAGAGTTCATTTGAGCAATCATTGATTCAAAACTGGCATCACCAGACTGAAAGTGGTTAGGAGCACGCCTGACTGAACAGGATCTGGGGAGAGTGTTTTAGAGTAGATGTGGAAGCAAAGCAAGGAAAATACTTGCTTGGCTTTGGGAAAGCCTTGTTAACTGTCTGTGATTAGTTGTTCTTAAGTTTCAGTTTTTCACGTACAGATGCGTTGACTGCTTTAGTTTCAGTTTGCTTACTAGGCTAGCAAGCATTAAAGTCACCTCAGTTTAACTAGCATCCTTGCTTAATTACTTTGACAGTGTGGGTCTCTGGGAAACAGTCTTATTGCTGCTTCTCATAGCTTTTTTCTTTCACTAAGAACAATGGGATGAGGATAGTCAATCTATGCATTTTATTGAACTTTCAAAAGTTTTTTGAAGTTACTTGAACTCTTACTTAACAGACACATGGTATGGGAGTGTCCTGCCCCTACCTCTATCAAAACTCCATCTTTTGTGCCCCCGTGGCATGACCAAAGAACTGAGCTAAGGGTTTGTCTCATCTTCCAAATGGAATCTGAACTTCTGATCCAGTGATTTTATTGTATATCTGATGGCTGCCAATCCTAATCAGAAACATCTGTGAAACTTTCCCTTAAATTACCCAGATTCCTAATTCTGTGGATATTGTCCTGGCATCCTATACTTTAAAGAAGCATTTTAGGAAATTTTTTTGATGGCAACATTCTCAATGACTAGTCTGGCTTAGGGTTGGATAGTACGATTCCCCTGTCTAGTATTCCTGATCTCCTTTTCTCTCTCTCCTTCCATAAATATTTTTAAACACTTACTGTTTACTAGGTACCATTATATAAAGATCAATAAGGCCCTTTTCTGCCCTCAAAGATGTTATTCTCTCTTACCCTATACTTTGTTACCTTCAGGAATAATTTCCATTCTGCCCTCCTGAATAAAACTTTCTTAGCCTATGCAAACAGTGACAAATTAGACATAACATTTTATGACAATAAGGTACACCATATTCCCGTTGTTCTATTACTAAAAACAAAACAAAAGCTCTATTGAACCTTTTTTAAGAGCTATTTTCTACCCCTTTTACCATCTTCTTGGTTATCTTTATGACCTTTCTATATGCTTCAAATGATTACATGGCTGATAAATAGATTCATGCCTGATAAGTAGATTCAATATGTATATTTATAATCCTATTTTAAAGCATGCTAAAGCACAATTAAATAGCTAGAGCAGTGTTAGGAAATTACCTTCATCTCAGTCACTTTATATTTTCTTGGGGGAAGCCAGGATGGCTCAGTGGGTTAAGTACTCACTTTGCAGCCCTGTGGACCAGGGATCGAATCCCAGCCCTGGCCCGTGCGGACCCATATGCTGAACTGGGGAGCTCCCCCAGTTCAGTTCTCACTCTGTCTCTGTATCTCTCTCTCTCTCTCTCTCTCTCTCTCTCTCTCTCTCTGTCAAAAAAATAAATAAATAAATAAATGGTATGTTTTCTTGCTGCTTATGTATTATGGCTATCTTTTTCCAAAGTATTTCTAAGTTATCCACCATGTAATCAAAATCTCATTGTAAGCAACCACATTTCTCATACACTGTGCTATAGCTATTATCATAACTTAGAGGTCTACTACTTGCTAGGTACTCAATTAGTAGACATCTTGCTAATAATTGGAAGAGTGGGTTGATGAGTTGATGTATGTATAGCATGAATTAGAGTGACTGAAACATATAATACAGGTTATAAATTAATAACACTAATAATCATAATAATAAACATTATATTTTGTTCTCACAATAAGTTTATATATTGGATGTAGTACCCATGTTAAAGCTGGGCAAGTTGCTTATCAGAGTGTTATTCATCTGTTGACTCATGGCTTATAATTGCTGCTTTGAAATTAAACACAGGTCTCAGGAATTCAAATGTCTAAGTTGTAAAATGTTATAACATCTTGTTATAGGACTAACAATTATGACTATGATTCGTCTTAAAGTCCTTGAATTCTTGTCAGCTTGGCATAACTTTAACAAATCTTCATATTTTATTTAAAAAGGAAAGAAGACAACTTAAAATCTAGCTATGCATATGTTTACCTTAACAAATGAAGTAGAGGTTTTGTGAACAAATACAGTATGTCATATAAAGATGGGAGAATAATTTTCTTCTTATTTTTAATAGTTTTTATTTTAGTGCTCATTTATTCCTATCTTTATTTAAAATATTTCTCAAGTTCTTTATATGTAGAAAAAATATTTTATAATTAGATCAGCGAGGTTACTTTTTCATAGGAAATAAGTGAAACCAGACCACTACTCCTTAATTCTAACTATACTTCCTATATTATATTGAGAACACTTAGCACTTACTTGATTTCCAAGTGTTATATGCATCAAATAATGCAGATGTTCAGATCAGCGACCTCTTCTTAACTATATAGTTAACTTTTCACATAGTGAATAGATGCCTAAATACATTTTAATTTAATTTGAAACGATAAAGATGGCCAAAGAGTATATCTTTCCGGAAACTTTTAGAAAAGGGCAACAAAGCTATCTTCTTTTGTTTACTTGAGCAAACCTGCCTGAAAATAGAAAGGGAAATAAAGTTTTACTGACACCTTTTTCAGTTCTGGAATTATACCGCTGAACTTACTCCTGATACCCATCCCCAAAGTTCAACTGATAATCACACATAGAAGTTGGCTTGCAAGTAGAGATATGACCTGATTATCCATTTTCCCTCATGGTCAAATGCAGACACATACACACATACGAATTCTCTCTCTTTCTATATACACCCTTCCCTCATACTATAAAGTAATTTGCAAGACAGCTCGGCAAAGGTTGAGGGAACTTACACTCTGCATAGATTTTAGTGGAACATTTTTTCCATAGTTAAATGTTTCTTAACCAATCTAGAACACCACAATATGTTCTGTCCTTCATAAGCCTTTCTCAGGAAAACTTGGATCCTGGAAAGCATTTCTTTTTGCTATGATTCAGTTTGCTACTCTGTCTTATCAAGGTGTTGTTGGTTGTAACAGAATTGCTTGATACTTCATGTGACTATTTGTATTCTGAGGTATAGTATTGAAAAATTTTGTTTGTGCTGATTTATTGTTACCCTCACTTGAAAAGTTAGTATATTTGGCATACTTTTAGAAATAAAATTGTGGCTCTTTAGCATGTATTTTGTTCCATAACAACTGAAAGGTTTCTGAATATTGACTTATAAAAAGATGTTTTACAATTTTCTCTGCCTCTCTTTCCACACTTCATCTTGTTCTCTCTTTCTCTCTTCCTCCCTCCTTCTTTCTCCTTACCGTCCCCACTTTCTCCAATCTATTCCTCCCTAATGCCCTCTCAATTTTGAGTTTCTTAAAAGATCAAACATTTAACTAATGAAATTAATTTAATTATTTTAATGGAGACTTTACTACTCCAAATTTGCCTCAGTTTTAGAACATCAAAATTTCAAAGCTATAATTATAGAGACAATTCCATAATCATTAACTTATCCCCAATTAAATAAACATACACAGAGCTTTTAATTTAACAAACAAATAAATGAAACACCAAACAAAAAATAAACTTTATGCTCAAAGAGTCTGCTCCATTTTCAGTAGAATTTTCAAAATACCTATGAAAGCTGTGGTTCTAAATTTTGTTTCTTATCTAAAGATAATTGAGGACTTGAATTTTAACCTTTTCCACTCTCTATTTCTATTATAGAGAAATAAATATAAACTTTAAGGTTCCTGTTTAAACAAACAAGTTAAGTGTTTTTATACAAGTTTATTTTATTTAGTTTTCCTTTTTAATTTATAGCTTAAAGGTAATCTTGTGAAGGGTGTCTAATTAAACTTTCTTCTTCTTGTTCTCCTTGAACTGAGAGTAGGAATGAAAAGCTTTCCTCTGCTAATTTCCCACTGGATATGTGGTTTCTCATGAAGGAATATTCTACATTCATTTTCCTTTGGCTTAGAAATAGTTTAGCATAACTTTTTTCAAGCCCTCCAGACAACACAGTAGTTTTCTCATACTATTTTCAATGATTGTTTTCCATAATTAAATTCATGTTTTTCTTCTCCTATGGAGAGATTTTATAAAATAAGAGGCAGCCTTCATAAATATTTATCATTTTTATTTCATGTTAGCAAACACAAACTTATGCATTTGAATATGCTTCATTCTCTGTATTTTGCCTCTTGTATTATCTGTACTTGTGCTTTTCCACACACTATTTTACCCATTTAATAAGTGACTTTGGTTTTGTTTTATATTTACAAAATTAAACCTGAATACCCTAATATCTAGAACTCTACCTATCTAGGTTTATATATACCTACTCTGCAACAGTAAATAATTCTGTGTTCAGGTTGTCTCTCTCAGCACCTTTATAAACTGCGTCTGTATCTAGAACTGGGGCTGAAGTTTATTCTTTCACCTGACCATGTTGTCTCAATTCCCAAAAGCACTTTGAAGCCTACCTCCTCTGAGATCACAATGCGTTTTCATTCTAGCTCTCTAATTTTCCCTCTTCCCTTGAATCCTTTTGGCTCTAGGACTAAGAAGAGCTGACTTTAGTTATTTTGTATTGTTAGTGTCACCTCTTCAAGTTCATAGTATGATTCTGAAGGACTGAGTCTCTTATTGTGCATCTTTAACCAGAGAAGCAAGTGCAATAGAATGTAAACATTGTTTTAAAAATTAGAATAGTACACTACATTGTATTGCCAAATACATAGAAGTTTTTGTTACTTTGTGTAATAAAGATCATCTTTTGTATTGTTAAATTTATTAGGGTGACATTGCTTAGTAAAAATTACATAGGTTCCAGGCGTACAGTTTTGTAGTACACCATCTATGTGTTACAGTATGTGTTCGGCACCCAGAGTCAGTTTCCTTTAAATTTGTAAGGTGATAATAATTGGGCCATAGAAAAATTAATTGTTAAAATTTTTTACTTTCTCTGATTACAGTCATATGATACAATACACGTTTACTCCTAAATTATATATTGAAATTTTATATTTTATCAGTACTCGTACATCTAAAACACTTGCTATTTTAAGAAGTTGTCTGGGAAACCAGGATGGCTCAGTGCGTTAAATGCTCGCTTTGCAGTCCCGGGGACTGTGGATCGAATCCCGGCCCTGGCTCATGCGAACCCATATGCTGAACTGGGGAGTGCCCCCAGTTCAGTTCTCACCAAGTTGAGATGCCAGCCCAGTTCCTGCCCTGTGTAGCCCTGTGCCCATTGTGGAATGAAACGATGGGGAAAACACCAATGATGTGCAACTATGGAGACTGTTCTGGGCCCTCCCCCTTCTCTCTGTCTCTGTCTCTGTATCTCTCTCTCTCTCTCTCTGTCAAAAACAATAAAAATAAATCTTAAAAAAAAAGAAGTTGCCTAATGAGTTATACATAAATGAAACTATTATTATTCTCAGAAAATAGAAGCTCATATATCAACTGTGAATTAAAATATGCCATATTTTAATAAATCTTTAGAGTCTTTTGGACATAAATTCACAATTTTGTTGGAAGATGTTGAAGTCCTGTTATGACTAATAAAATACATATATTCATTATTTATTCTACTCCCTCTCCACAAAAAACCACACAATTAAACTTCATCAATTGGAGTTGGGACATAATTTCTGGGAATTATTAATGTTATCTGAGCCAGATTAAGTTTACAAAAAGGTCCTTCGTTAAGTAATCCCTTTTAACTTTACTCAAACTCTAACTTCTCTGAAAGTTTCTTCTCACACTAGCAAATCCCTTTCAGCTACATAATAATATTCTATATCTGTGCTAGGAAAAAAATGAAAGTCAGTAGACATAAAATTCTCTAATTACTTAAAACTGATTCTATGTAGTAATAATAAAAAAAATTTTACTTTTAAAACCAATTGTATTCTGGATCTTCACATTTGATGAGAATGTCTGTCTGTATGTATGTATGTACCGGTATGTATGTATTCATCACTTACCACACTCCTTGGATTAGCGTAAATTCTCAACTTCTGTTAGCTATTACTATTCATATTATATAGCTCCAAGCTGAATGAGATCTGTATTAAGGAGAAAAAGATTGTTATATAAGTGTAAACTATATCTATCTTACTCAGACACCAAAGGGAAGGAAACCTTGCATATATAGAATGTTTTGACCTCTAATAGTTCACTTTTTCATATTATTTTATTTGTAAAGCTATTATGGTATTATGCAAAGATCACCTACTTGAGATTGAAAAGATTATTGTTGTGTTTTTTACTTTACACTAAACTTAAGATTGTACCCAAATCAATTTAGGCTTCACCTTTATAACTATAAAATAAAAATGGTTAGGCTAAAGATAATTTTTAAGTTCTCTTTAGAAATTCCACTAGAGGACACGTGTTTACTGACACTGAATTGATGCACTGGAGATGGAAAATGTGATTCTAACATGTGTTCCTATTCACTTTTCCTAGAGATGCAGTAAAGAAAACACCATTTTCCTTGAACAAGTTGGAAAATGGGAAGAAATATAATTTGGTACATGCAGATATATCTTGGTGTAGATTGCAGTGAATGAAGAATACTAGGTAAACTATTTAGTCCAGGAATTAATACAGTTCATTCTCTATTTTACAATTTTTTTTGACAGAGAGAGAGAGATTCAGAGACAGAGACAGAGAGAGAACTGAACTGGGGGAGCTCCCAGTTTAGCATATGGTTCCGCACAGGCTGGGGCTGGGATTTGATCCCCAGTCCCCGGCGCTGCAAAGTGAGTGCTTAACCCACTGAGCCACCCCGGCTTCCCCTATTTTACAATTTTTTAATGTGCTATTACTCTATTGATGCTATCAACATACCTTGCAATCGATCTTTTACAGAGGATTAAGGGACGGTATGTAACATTTAAGTTAGCAGTCTTGATTAATTTATTCATATTATGTTTATTGAGTGCCTATATATAATAGAAACTGTCCCATAATTTCCCAGCTTGTTTGTTTACTGATCATCTTTCACATATCAGATAAATTATTTAACTACTTTGAATCTATTTCCTCATTCTTGAAATAGGTTAATATTCTGAACACTAAATGAGATCATATATCGTGTGTGTGTGTGTGTGTGTGTGTGTGTGTGTGTGTGTGTAAAATCTTTGAGCCTAGAAGATAGTGATCATTCAATAAATGCTAGGACTGCTAACACTTGTTGCTATAACTCAAAAAATATGCATATAATGGGGGAAGCTGGGATGGCTCAGTGGGTTAACCGCTCACTGCAGCCCCAGGGAGTGAGGATCAAATCTCAGCCCCGGCCCGTGCGGACCCACATGCTGAACTGGGGAGTGCCCCCAGTTCAATTCTCACTGGGGTGAGACCCTGGCCCAGTTCCTGCCCTGTGCAGCCCCGCCCACATGTGGAATGAAACTATGTGGAAAAACCGATGATGTGCAACCATTGAGACTGTTCTGGGCCCTCCCCCCTCCTCTCTGTCTCTGTCTCTTTATTTCTCTCTCTCTCTGTCAAAAACAATAAAAATAAATCTTTAAAAAAATATGCATATAAGATGATATCATAGGCCAAAGGCTTGAGTAATTAATACTTGAAAAGATTTTTAATTTTTATAAAGATGTATTGCTCTGAGAGAAGGTGAGAGAGAGAGAGAGAGAGAGAGAGAGAGAGAGAGAGAGAGAGAGAGAGAGAGAAAGAGAGAAAGGGAGAAAGGGGGAGGGACCAGCATTGTCTCCATAGTTGTACATCAATAGTTGTGAAATGATTCATTCCACACAGGTGGATGTAGGGCTGCATGGGGTGGGAACTGAACCAGAAGTGCCCCAAATGGGAGGCAAGAACCTTTACCACTGAGCCGTCTCTGCAGTTACTAGTTGCACTGCAGTTCAGCATGTAGAGTTTGCACAGGCTGGGGCTTAGAATTGAACCTGGGTCAGACCTCACAATTGCGAGGTAAGAGTTCAACCACTGAGCTACCCAGGGATCCTCTGAAGAGAGAGTTTTTAATAAAATTTGATAAATGGACAAAATATTTTCTAGATTATACATTGTCAGTAGTGTGCATTGTAGATAGAGTTAGTAAAACATTTCATGACAAAAAAATTTAAGTTAGTATGACTCTCAGTATTCTCAAATTCTGCGTGATATATTGTGCTTAGAAGATATATTTTTAAATGTTTCCTGTGACTATGAGAATATGATTAACATAATAAAGTGGTATATGTTATTCATTTTAGCAGAAGGTATTATTATTAATTTTCTAAATAAGTTATTTTGATCTTGCTTTATATTTAAAGGCAGGATATCTTTATTCAGTAACAACAATAATACTGTTATGCACTAACAAGTAAAATTGGTATTGGTGGAGTCTCCCTGTTTATGAAGATGTTTAACTTAGGATAAGAAATGTTTACCTTGGGGAAACCAGGATGGCTCAGTGGGTTAAGCGCTCACTTTGCAGCGCCAGGGACTGAGGATTGAATCCCGGCTCCGGCCCTTGCGGAACCGTGTGCTGAACTGAGAGCTCCCCCAGTTCAGTTCTCTCTCTGTCTCTTTATCTCTCTATCTCTGTCAAAAAACAATTAAAAATAAATAAATATTAAAGAAATGTTTATCATAAATTTTTGGAAAATTTTAAGTCAAGATGAGGTACTAATTCTTCAATGATTTACCTTACTCTTATGTTATTATTCAAGATAAATCGAGTCACATTTCTGGACCTTAACTGTAGAATGAAAACTTTACATTATATTATCTCCCAAAATCTTTTTTATTTTAAAACAATATGCTTTCTTAAATCGAGTCAACTATTCTAAATGTAATTTTATTTAAGAATGAGAATTAAAAAAAAAAAATTTGTGTTAGACCAAAAAGCTAAAACAATAGGAAAAGCACTTAAAACCTACCAATACGACATAATAAATAAATCATAGATTAGCAAGAATAATGTATAAGAAAATCTTTGGGCAACAACAGCTATGTATGTTTTTTAATCAATATTTCTGGGTTTGGAAAAAAATTCCAAAACTATATTGGAATTAAATGAAAACAATTTTGTGAAAAAACAAGTGGGAAAAACTATTTTAATACACCTTCAGTTAAATCTATATTATAGAGAACTTTACATCATTTATTTTAAATAGGATGCTTTCTGCTTTTTATTGTATTTTCCAATAGAAACACAATAAGATTAAAGCAAGAGTAGAATACATTTTAAATACATAAAATATGAGTCAGTGAAGAGAACTTATAACAGAAATATTGGATTGCTGTCTGATGTTATGACAGAGTTTACTGAAATTTTTTCTAGCCACTAAGCTTCTCCAGTATTTAATTTATAGGGTTATTAGTCAAAGGAATGTCTCCATTCATTTTCTGTTGACAGAATCTTTTTCTTACTTTTTATTATGGAAAATTTCAGTAGATAAATGTAGAGAGAATAGTATAAATGAACTTTGATATATACAATGTAGTAGAATATTGATCTGTTAAAACATAATAGGATTTTGGTCTCTTATTAACTCTTACTTTCACAAACTCAGTGTGGATTCAGATTTTACAGTTTACCTAAATAAATTCAAACAATGAAGTCAGACCAGCGAATATTTTTTTTACCATAAGATATTCTCATATACATAATATAGGTTACACAGAAATATTTTGGGGGGAAGCCGGGATGGCTCAATGGGTTAAGCACTCACTTTGCAGCGCCAGGGACCAGGGATCGAATCCCGGCCCCGGCCCGTGCGGAACCATATGCTGAACTGGGAGCTCCCCCAGTTCAGTTCTCTCTCTGTCTCTGTCTCTGTCTCTCTCTGTCAAAAATAAAAATAAATAAATAAAATATAAAAAAAAAAAAAGAAATATTTTGGGAAGTGGTATTTATTATTGTTAATATATTTTTAAATATATTTTATTGGTGTTTTTTTGATGGAGACAGAGAAGAGACAGAGAGAGATGGAGAGAAGGGGGAGGGCCTAGAGCAGTCTCCATAGTTGTACATCATCAGTTTTTGACATGGTTTCATTCCACATATGTGGGCAGGGACCATGCATGGCGGGAACTGGGCTGGGGGCTTCCCGTATGGGAGACATGCCTTCTTGAGCCAGGGACCAAACTGAAGGGGTAAGAATTGACCTGGGAGCCTCCCACATGGGGAGCACACCTCATTCAACATATTGGGTCCACATGGGCCGGGGCCAGGACTCGATCCTCAGGTCCCTGGGCTACAAAGCAAGTGCTTAACCATCCGAGCCATCCTGGCTTTCCCTATTATTGTTAATATTTATTGTCATTAGTCATCTTTTTTATCAGTTTACAAAAGTAGATAAGTAAAAGATGTAATAACAGAAGGGTTCTTAAACAGAACTTAGAAAATGAAAATGTACAGAGAAATATAAATGAATACTGCTTTGGGGAAAATGGAGTAGACATAGTTTTTTCTATTATTCCTAAATAAAACAAAAGACCCTGAACATGATATATTTAAAAAAATAAGACTGAAAAGTAGAGAGAAGAAAGAAAACTGGTGAGATTTGCATCTGCGGTGCATTTTCTGAGTTTTCTTTTGCCTCACAGATCTCCGGTTTATAGCAGAAGGAGTTGGCAAATTAGAAATGCCAATGTGTGTAGAGAAAAACATGTCCTAACATAAGCATGTTCTCTCTAGCCAAAGGACCGTGAAAGTGGCAGCCTAGAAAGACAAAAATTTTCAGACAACATCTGCTCTATTCCAACCAAAACAACAGAGAAGCTGTGGTCTCACCTCCTTCAACACTATGTCAACGAAGGCCAAGTGGGAGCCTAGACTTACAGTTTAATGAGCCAGTGAAAAGGCACCCAAGAGCCTAAGAGTGTGTTGTCAGAGAAAATCAAGCAGGGAACTGGGATATTCATCCTTGAAGGTCAGTGATGAGGTTTCCTACCTCAACCCCCCCCCCCGCCCCCCGAAGTATCAGTGGAGCGTTCAAGAGGTGAGCCTGAACATTTACACACCTTAGAAATAACAATGTTGGCTCCACTGGGATGGATGGGGTCAAAGTACGCAGATTGGTGAACCAGTCTTATACCATTACCCAGTGATAACAAGGCCATCCCCACCATGGTGTCAGTGGAGGTGACTTAGAGGACTAGAAGTCCTACCTTTGCCCAGCAGGAAAGAGGAACATCTCTTAATCAGATGTCAATGAAGGCTGAATGGGAAAATGTGACTTTTACTTCCACTTGGCCCTAGTCAGGTGGCTCCCTGAATTTCCTCATGAGATCAGTGTACAAGAAAATCAGTTTAAAAGGGTTTCAATAAGATACAGAGTCTCATAACATAACATCAAAATGTCTAGGCTTCAATAAAATATAATCTCTGTAGCAAGAATCAGAAATATACCAAACTGAATGAAAAGAGAAGATCCATAAATGTGAACACTGAGAAGACAGAGATATTAGAATTATCTGACAAAGATTTTAAAGCAGCCATGATTTTAAAAATGCATCAGTTAGCAACTGAAAACATACTATAAACATGAAAACTTAGAAAGCCTCAGCTAAGAAATATCAAGTCTCACAATGAAAGAGAAGATATAAAGAAAAATTAAATAGAAATTTGAAACTGAAAAATAAAATAAATGAAATCATAAGCTCAATCGATGGGCCTATGGAGGGATAGAACTGATAAGAGGAAAAGAAGCAGCCAACTGGACAACAGAAAAATGAAAATGACCCATTCTTGACAGATGGATAAAAAAGAAACTGAATAAAACATGAACAGAGCTGAGGGACATTAGGAACCATGAAAAACCAAAGAAATAAAAACAGAAAAATGTATGCTATAGGTATTCCAGGAAGAGGGGAGAAGATGACAAGGTTTAAAAAGTACTTAAAAAAATAATGGCTGAGAAGTTTCCAAACTAGGCAAGAGATACGAACCTACAGATTCAAAGAGCTGAGCAAATCCCAAAGAAGAATAATTCAAATAAATCCACACCAGGGCATATCATAAACTTCTGAAAGTAAAACACACAGGAAAATCTTGAAAGTAGCCAGAGAAAAACAATATTTCATCTATAGGGGAAAATCAATTAGAATGACAGTGGAAGAGGGTAAAGGGAATATAAAGGGGAGTAGATTTTCTATTGTTCATATGAACTGGTGAAATCATGGCAGCACCTGCAAATTGTGATATGTTAAGTAACACCTAGAGCAAACACTAAGAAAGCTACATGAGATGAAACACTCAAAAAATGATATTCATTAAACAAAATGGGATTTTTAACAACATCCTAGGGATCCAAAGGAAGGCAGGAAAAAGAAAACACAGAAACAAAAAAGTAAAATAAGGAGAAATAAAGGGAATAAAATGGCTAAATTAACACAACAATAATTTCATTATATATAAATCATCTAAATAGATTAAGTTAAAGATAAATCAAAGGTGTGGATCTAAAAACATATCATAACTCTAATGCTGTCTAAAAGAAACTACTTCAAATACAAAGATATAGGCAGCTTCAAAGTAAGAGGATGGAAAAAATTATATAAAAATAATTAAGGAAAGCAATAGTGACTTATTAATATCAGATAAAGTAAATTTCAGAGCAAAGAGAATCAACAAAGACTTATATAATGATAAAATCAACCCACCAAGAGAGCATAGGAATACTATTAATAAATGTGAATACATCATGTAAGACAACTGTAAAAAATATGTGAAGCAAAAAGTTACAGAACTGAAAGGAGAAATAAACAAATTCACAATTACAATTGGAGACTGCAGTGCTCCTGTCTCAACTATTGTTGGGACTATCCAGAAAAGCAGGTAGGAATTAAACTTGGCACACCATCTATTAATGAGATCTGGTCAGCAATAAAAAGAAACAAACTAATACACAATAGCTTGACTGAATCCTCTGGGTATTATGCTGAGTGAAAAAAGCCAATTCCACAAAGTCTGATTTCATTTCTATATAACATTTTTGAACTGACACAATTTTTTTTTTAAGTGTTAGCTTTACATTTTATTAACTTTTTGTCCTCAAGAATGTTTGTGCCTGTCATGGAGAATCAAGTTGCCCCTAGGATTATGGTAGGGAGGGTTGCTTGTATTCTGGGAATTTGGGGATCCATATTTCCTTAGAATGGGAAGGGATTCTCTCTTAGGAGATGATCTCTGATCCTGCCCTTGGCACTAGTTTGGCATAAATAATATTAAAAACTATAAAATGTCAGAACCAGAGTAGGGAGATTCTGCTGAATTGTGGTAAGAAAGACCATCTGTACTTGATTTGAGGTGTACTGGAGATAGAGGGTATTATTAAAAAAAACTGAAATAGTAACTTCAGGCCTCACAACCCAACAAGATAGTTCTAATTTTTCTTACATTATGAATTAAGAAACTAATAATTAGATTTCAAGGCCTTTCTTAAGGCCACAGATTCAAAGTCTAAGATCTGTCATTTATTCTACATTACCTCTCATAACTTCTAAAACATATTCTTCACAAATAAAAATGTAAAGAATTCATGACTGTTTCCCTATTAGCTAATGTTTGTTTTTCCCAGTTGCATACTAATTAACACACCCATTTTCTTTCTCACCTTCAATTAATTTGAAAAATAATTTTTAATCACATTTAAGGTTAAGCTTTTAAGACTAAACCGGAGTTAGTCAAGCAAGGATTGTGGAGGAACGTGATTCAAAGGGAGTAAAGAGAGTGTTTAAAATTTTTAATTGAGAAAAAGCTTGGCGTGCATAAAAAGTTGAGATATGGCTGAAACTGAGTGAGAAAACCTGAAAAGAAAAACAAGAGAAGGTGGTAAGTTAGACAGGAGCCATGAGAAAAAATTAAAAATATATAATAATAAAGCTTTATATTAATCATGATTCTTTGGGTCAGAGATTGGGGCTGGTCTCAGCTAGGTGGTTCTTCTGGACTCAGTGGAAGTCCTCACACAGTGACAGACAGCTTCACATCAACTGAGTTGGACAGCCTAGGAAGTCCTCTCACACATGTCTGGCAGTAGTGCTGCCTGTAGGCTGGCTCATGTTCACCAGTGGACTCTCCTCTTGGAGTTGCTTGGCTGTGGCTTCACTACACAGAGGTCACAAATTTTTTTATTATTATTATAATTTAAGTTAAGGACACTCTGCGGAGAGAAGATAAGGATGATAAAAGCCAGGGGATTTTGCAGTGGGAAGTAGACCTAGTGGTTTGGAGGAAATGGAGAGCAAGGTTGGAAGATGGGTTGTGAACTGACACAAATTTTAAAGTGGTAAGATCAGGGGTTAAGGATGGGGTAAGAGCAGGAGGAAAGTAGAGCAGTAAAAAGCCAACATGAAATATTCCTGTGGTGATGAAAATGTTATATATTGACTACATTTTCAATGTCAATATCCTGGTTGTGATATTGTGCTATAGTTCTACAAGATGTTACTGCTCAAGGAAACTGGGCGAGTGATAGACCATGATATCTTTGTATTATTTTTTATAATTGCATATAAATCTACAATTGCCTCAACATGCAACTTAAATTTAAAAAGGTATATAGGTAAATTAAAGGAATGTAAAAGTATCTGTGGAACAAAGATAGGTTAGTACCGTTGAGTGTAGTCATCCAAAGAAGAGGGATATGAAATATCTTTATTAAGAATAAATCAAAACACTTTGAGCATTTCCCCCCCTCATTATGGAAGACCCAACCAGAAATGATTAATGTCCTTATATGATTACCTCTTGGTTGTTTTAGAAATTCGCTTTGGAGAAGTGAAAATCAAGCCAGATGCTTCTCATAATTTTCAATGATTTTAAGTTACCTAATTTTTATAGTCATTCAGGAAGATCTGCAGTAATGAGGTCTCAAAGGTGCTTCCAGCAAATTCCTTCCCCTTTCACGCACATGCCATGCCCCAAACAAGAGATGAGTCTAATTTTTCTGCCCTTTGACACTGAACTAGTCTGCAGACTGCTTTTATCAATAGACTACGTCAGAAATGATACTCTGTCAATTTGGGCTTAGTACTTAATTGGCATGAGGTTTCTGTTTTTACCTTTCCTGAAATGCATTTTCTGGAAGAAGGTAGCCAACAAGTAAGGTTCTATCTGGAGATACTTTTGATAAGCTCTATGGGGAGAAGGAGATGGTGAACTGACGATATGCAAGTGTTCCTATTATCCCAGTGGAGGCATCAGACATGAAGAAGCCATCTTGTACATACAGCCTAGTCAGATCTTCAGATGACTTCAGCCCCAGCTGTTATCTTACTACTAAGGCATGAACAACACAAGTGAGGACTGCCTAGGTGAACCCTGTGGACCCATTAAACCTTGGGAAACAATATATAATTGTTTTAAGACACTGGATTCTATGGTAGTTTGTTACATAGAGAGAGAACTAAAACACAGTCTTGGTAAAGAATGTCAATGCTGAAAATACTTTGTCTATCAAGTACTCAAACTGCTTGTGCTTAAACCAAATGTCTCTGGTTCAGTTTTCCATAGATGTATGAAAGAATTGGTTGTTATAGAAACCTATTTTATATGTGTTTATAGAAACCTATTAAATATATATATTTATATATATACACACACACATATATGTATATGCATATGTATGTATAGAGCAACATATATATTTGGGAATTTTTATTCAATGTTATGCAACTTTGTCACCATGTTGAATCATCTTGGTTTCTGTCTTTCTAAATAGATGGTATTCCCATCCCTTTAATAATCTTAAATTCGTTTTTTGAATTTATATATAAAATATTAACTGATTATGTTAATTATGTTAATTTATAACTTGATACTGTAAAAATGTTCTGTT
>PVKE010031439.1:0-19030 GCA_004027555.1 Craseonycteris thonglongyai
TGTTCTGGGCCCTCCCCCTTCTCTCTGTCTCTGTCTCTGTATCTCTCTCTCTCTCTGTCAAAAACAATAAAAATAAATCCTTTAAATAAATAAATAAATAAATAAATAATAAAATAAAAAAAGGAGAGCCTGGGAATTCTCTCTTCCTAGAATTAATTACTTCTAGTTAGACCCCTTGAAAGATCCAAGTAGAACCCTGAAGGGCTTTAAACACAGTAGAAATGAAACAGAAAATTTTAAAACAAAGCTGAAACCCCAACCTTAATGCAAGTATATTGCCTTCTAACAGAATAATCTTATGAAAAAGATTACACAGTCCAGGATACTTAAAAAAAAACCCATGGCTGAGATAAACATATCTTGCTTTCCCCCGTTAAGCATCCCTTACACATTCCAAGAGGGACTCCACACAGCACCAAATCTCAAACCCTGAGCCTAATACATGACCCAGAACTGGTCAATAAAAATACTTCTCTACCCTGAACTCAGTGATTGAGGAATGAACCAGTCAAGCCAATCAGAGCTTCTTTGGAATGCATTCTTGATGGCAGATTTTTCTCCAAAACTAAACTAAAAATACTATAGATATGGAGTTGCCAGTGATCATCCCAATGTTTGCCTAAGAAAAGCTAAGCAGAGGCAGAAATAGAGAGACAGAGAGCCCTGAAGATATAGTCTGAATTCCTGTGTCCCCCTGTGCCTGAAGTGCCTGGTCGACACACTGGGAATTCTTACGGATGTGGGGTGATCAGTTCCCAGTTTTTACAAAACTGGGATTGAGTTGGGTTTCTGACATTTGCAACCAAGAGCCTTTACTAATAAATTGGCTCACTGAGATCTTGAGAGTTGATAGATATTTTCCCACTAATTAAATCTAAATATTTGCCCCTGACAGGTGAAATGATGGCTTTCAGTTACTAATGGAGGGTTTTGGAGCTGAGTACTATTTTCCTTGTTATGATTTCAGCAATTAGAGAGTAAAAGAAATGAAAGAGAATGTGAGCTTTTCCAATATTTTGGCAACTGTCATGAAATAAGGTAGCCCCAGAGTGTGCCATATACTTTAAAACTCCTAAAGTTCACACAGAGTCGCCAATCATTATGACCCCCACTAATATCATCGCTCTCAGGCATGGGCATGTGGAAGGATTATGTTATGAAACAGGAGTTGTGGTCGGAGTTTGCTATTCTGATAGAATAGTCAGCTGTCGTATCAGCCTTTTCTCCATTCTTCCAACTACCCATGTTGGGGAGAAGCTGAGGAGTCCTCAAAACTTTAAAATAATTGTTTCATGTGATTGTCATTCGCCTTGGAGACAACACCCACCTTTGATCAGAAGGTGTCTATACTGGTTGTGAACCATCCAAACATGGCACGAGGTCCTAAAAGTGAACAAACAACCCCAGGTGAAATTTACTTGATCCAAAAGATCTATAGATCAATGTAATCATCTAAGCCGGTAAGCCATGGAAAGATTCGGGGCATTTGTGCAATGTGAGTCCATTCTCATGGTGAGAAAGGAAGGAAGGATAGGGTTGTGAGGCTAGACCCATAGAACACAGGACTAAAATGGTTAACCAAGTTGGGGGACCGGGTATCTGGTCTGATAGCCTAACGCACTGGGTGCAACATTGCTCATCAGAGCGATGAAGTGGGCATGGCTTCAGAGAGAGGGGACAAGGATGAGAGGGGAGAGGCCAGGGATGGAACTTTAAGCAAAGGATGCAGAGGAGCCAAAGAAGGGGCGACTGAGAAGAGAGAGGCCCACAGGGAGATCCAATCTCCTGGAAATCAAGGGAGGAGTGGGGAGGGAAGTTGAATGCTGGCACGGAATATGACCGGTGTGTAATGGAGAAAGCTAAAGTTCAGATAGGCAAGATGGCCAGCCACAGCTAATAAGCAGCAAAGCATGATCGGGGCCTCTCCATTTCCAAAGACCCCACTCTTTCCATTATATCATCTGTCTCACAGATGAGACATGGAGGAAAGTAAGGGCCCAGAAAACTCATTGGTCTGTCAGCATTCACAAGATGGGGATGAGAGAGGGCATTTAATGAGAGGAGAAAAGCCAGAGAAAAAAGGATGCCAAATGATACCAAAGGACTAGAAAAGAAATCTTATGAAAGTGGCTCTATGGAAACAGAAGGGACAGTACGTTTACAGGACAGTAGGTCAAAGAGACAAGTACTTTAGATATATCTGATCTAGAATCAGTATTCTATATCATGGTGACAATAGAATTTGGGCTATAGAAGAAACCCAAATCTAGATTCCACTACTGATGTATGCCACAAAGCAAAGTACCTCAAACTGGGGAAGTTGCATCCTGCAGGGGAGGACATGTGGCAATATCCGGTGACATTTTTGTGATCACAAGTAGGGGCATGTACTACTGGCATGAAGAAGGTAGAGACCAAGAATGTTGCTCAGTGTCCTGCGATGCATGGCCTAAGTTATCAATCACTCTGAGACTGACCAGCCAACTCATGACGGGAACAATTCTGAAGCTTTTTAGAACTAGGTTTCCTCAATGGTCAAGCATAGATAACAATGACACTCGTTCCTGGCCAGTTGGGGATTTAACGAGCCAAGGGCCCAGGGCTAGTAAGTCCTCAGAATATGATCACCATCGCTCTCATTGTTATCTTTCTGGTGTGATGAGCCAAGATGTTGACTTAAACCTCATACAAGGGTAGGGGTTAAGGCCAGTCAGGAAGATAGTGGCTTTACTGAATGTGTGTCCGGGTTTGATTTCCGAGTCCTCCTTTGTGGGGCAGATCAGGGCCAGAGGGACATTACAGGCCACCTTTAAAGACGGATCCATTTTGTTCTTCCACCAGGTATCTTAGCTTCAGATATAGAATCGTTCCCTGCAGTAGGGCCTTCCCACGGAGAGAGGAATGGTGCTGACCATCACCTGGGTCAGAACCAAAACATTTCTGACAGAAGTGGTTTCCAGGCAATTGAGCAGACTGTGTTCTGTTGCAGCTGAGGGTGTGCTGTGTTGTGGCAGGATGAATGGATAGATATTCCTGTGGGGGACTTTCGATCAAAGGCGAAAAGCATAGTATTAACGAATGAAAATATGTATATTTGGGTAATTGCTTTTGTTATACCTGTATAGCCTTCTATTTGCTAAGACGGCACACAAAAAAGAGATTGACTAGATCGTGGGAAATGTAATTTTGTTGTTACCAGGCTGAAATAAGGTGTGTGTGTGTGTGTGTGTGTGTGTGTTAAATAAAAATTGCCTGCAAAAGAGCTGGGCAAGAGAGGCACACTTGAAAGATTCCTACCCTAGTCAGACTTACTTAGCTCCTTAATCCCTTACACTGGCAGTTGAATCTCAAGGACCAGTTCCCGTGCACAGAGGAGCAATAAACAAACACAGCCCAGGGCTCCAGGCATCATGGGGGGAAAAAATCACCCATTTCTTGTAAATAGATTGCAATAAAACAATAGCCACTGAACATTTAGTGGAAGAGAGAATCAACCAAGAGGAACTCTGACTTGGTGGCCTTTAAACTACAGAAACAAACAAAAGAACACTGAAATAGACTCAGATGAATCCTTTAAAGACAAGCAGCTTTTGAAGGCTTATTAATCAAGCTCTTGGGCGGCATCCCAGACTCTTTTAACTGGAATGGAGGTAACAGCAAATAATGAAAAAATAGCCGATCAATCATTCAGGGGATGTGAGTGCCAACATCAACCACTTTTCCCCATCCCCCTGCCTTGTTTTCATGTCTCTGCACTGATTAGATTTAACATCTGTCTTTCATAGCCTAGGTAAAAAAGGAAAAAAAGAAAAAGAAAGAAAAAAAGAGGAAAAGAAAAGATATGCTTTTGCCAGAGATATCTGTGGCAATCTTCTCAGAATTTCCTCTTTCTTCTTCTTGTTCAACATCAGCTGATTTTTATTTGGGGACCCACGTGATTCTGATCGACGCCTCCATTGGAGGGCTGTGGGTGGAGCATGTGGCTTAGGCTGAGTCCATTGGTCATTCCGTCTCCTCTGGCCATAGTGATTGGTTTACCTATGACACAGCATCTAATGTGGGTTTGTTTGTTTGTTTTCTTAATAAGTGCACTTTGTTAAAATCCTGTTAAAACAGATGGGTCAAGGGGAAGTAAAAATAATCAGAGGATCACTGTAGGAAAAACCTTTAGGTCTGGCACCTGGAGGGAGACCACTGGAGAAAAAGCCATGGAAGAAATTTCATCTTCTGAAGGGAAGGAGCTCCCCGCTCACCTCACCTTTTTCCCTCTCCCCTGCTTAATCCCACCAGAAACTACCAAGACGCCCCAAATAAAAGGTTTCAAGTTCAATAGCCACACTCTCTCCAAAAACAAAAAAGCAATTCAAGTCAACACAGAAGCTTGTATGCAAAGTTATGGGCAACTGAAACATCATATAAAAAGTTAGGTTAAAGGTAAGCCTGGGATTTTGGTTGGTGTGTGATTCGATTTGAGGGTGTGGCTCTTGCTTAGAGGCCTGAGCCCAGCAAAGACATGGTTATCCTGATGAAAGACCAACAGCTGACCTGCAGTAAAATGGACAAATTCTAAAATAAAAAATAAAAAAGCGTAGTTCCCCCCTCCAAAGGAAAAAGAAAATAGGTTCTACTGCCTCCTCCCTTCACATGTTGCTTTTTAAATTTTTTTGTTTGTTTATGTTATTTATTTATTTAATTATTTATTTATTGTTTTAATCCTGAAAAGTAGGCAGTGAAACAGCTCCTGGAAGAATTTACAGCCAACTTCATGAGGGTCTGGGAGGAATAAATAGGAAGGGGTCCCCTTCTCCACCAGTGTAGCCTCACTGTACCAGGTCTGACAATTAAGTTTGCAAACTTGCCACTTATGTTGGCAGCTCTGTACAAACAACTCAGTAAGGTTTCATAACCTTGGTACATCAGTGTCTCACAGCTGTGTTCGTGTCAACGTGTGGCGGTGTCTTGCTGAGTGGTGGTCATTATTGTTGTTACGGGAATTTGTGTACCATCAAGAGCATGTTGGAGCTTGAGTTTGCCAAGACCTTTTGAAAAGGTGAGATGATGTTTTGAGCTGTGTTACCACAGGTGATGGAACATGGGTGTACCAATACAACCCTGAAACAAAGCATCAGAGTGCACAATGGAAGTCAGCCAATTCTCTATGAACAAAAAGGTTCTGTCAGTCCAAATCAAGAGTCAAAACGATGTAGCTGCGGGAGTACGCACAAGCCAGGGATGTTGCACGTCTTGCTGTAGCTGCCACCCCCATGTATTTGGCACAGGGCTGTAGCTGGGCAGCGGAGGCTGCTGAGGGACCAGCTATAGCTACCTGGGCCATTGGAATTGTTATCCCAGCTGTTGTTACCCCCACCGTTCTGACTGTAGCCACTACTGCCGCCATGATTGGAACCTCCTGGGTGGGTCCCCTCCGTCTGGATGCCTCCTCAGTTGACCCTCCATGGGCCTCGGTCTTCATAGCATTGGAAACTGCCACCACCCTCGCAGCCTTGGAAGCCACCACTGGCTGTCAAAGCGCTTTCCCAGGGGTGGCCCAACCTTGCAGCCTGCCCCGTGGTATTGGCCCAGCTGCACGTCTGCTTCCACTGCAACTCCATGGATGGTACTTCATCCCGCAAGCCCCCAATGTCTGGCCAGGTGAGGCCGGCTTTCATTTCCAAGACATCCTTCCTTCCTCGTTGGCTGGTTTTGTTGTTCACTCTTTTAGGTCCTTGTCAGTGGGACAAATGACAATCACTTTGCACTGGAAGCCTTCAAATGGCCTCATTCTTGTCTCTGGGCTGAAGCATGAACGTGTCTGGGCTGGGCTGTCATTGCGTGTCTTGCGGGCGGCCATCTGGATGAGGCACTTAAGGCCCTGCATGGCTGGCTGGATGGGATGTCCCAGCGACTGGCATGGTTCCACTGCCCACGTAGGCCCTTCACCTGTGTCTTATCTGTGATGACATTCATGCCCAGGATGTTGTCCTTCTTGGGGGGTTGGAGGCCACATGTTTGAAGGTACATGTGGTCTCACCAGCAGCAGGCAGGCCCACCACCATCAGAACCTCACTTTCTACCTTGGCCGTTGATCCAATGGTGCCCACCGGGGATCTGCTCACTTGGGGGAAAGTGCTGGAAGGTGAAGACCAGGAAGGATGGAGCAGTAGGGCTGTGCCCTCTACCCCAAGTTGAACTTACTGCACAGTTCTTCACCTGTGTGTCAGGGTAGAGGGCCTCCCCCACCATACCCTAGACCCCACCCCACCCACCCAAGGCTTTCTTCTGAAGTCGGAAAGCAATACCTATCTGCTTCCCATTGTTGGTGAAGGAAAATTCCACATCATGTCTACATTCAAAGTCTGTAAAGCAGTCAAGTGCATCATTCCCTGCAAATCTGTCCTCATAGTTCTGGAACTGGCTCTTGGTGGACTTCTTTCCAGAGTCTCTGGAGCCCTAGGAAGGAGGCTCTTCACCCTGCAGGCTGCGGCAGCCACTGTGGGAGACACGCAGCTCTGGCTTCGTGGATGGAGGATGCGTCATGGAGATCTTCTTGCTGATCTTCATCTGCAAGCCACTCACATCCCCTTCTGGCCCCATCACCGCCACAGGCTCTTGACCATAGAGACACAAAGCCCTCGACGGGGAGTGGGCAGCCACTCCTCCAGTCCCGGGCCTCCTGGAAGTGCAGGTTGTGGCTCTATGTGTGGATGGCAACAAGGGTGTCAGCAAAGTCATCTTCATCCTCTTCAGCAGGAGGGTGAGGAGAGCGGCCCCTCCTATCCTCTCGGGTCTCGAAGTGCCCGCATCCCTGGTTTTCTTCATAAGGCCTCTTGTGATGTGGGACTTGCTGTCTGTCTGGCTTGAGTTGAGATGCTTCAGGTGGTGGGTGCTTCTTGCTTCCTCTCTGTGTCCCCTTCCACTGGGCAACAAGCCTGTTGCTGCTCCATTTTCAGTGTCTTCCTCTTGCTGTTGCTTGGCTTGCTTTCTTGTTTAATGACCTAGGTCTCATAGAATTGGGTCTGCCTGGTAATATTGTCTATGACATACTGTCCAAGTGGCCCCAAGTAGCTGCCAGGATCTGGGCGTAGCTGTACCCCATGTGGCGGCGGGAGACTGCTCGATCCCCTCCAACTTGGAGTCCCCCTCGGTCTCAACTTCCTCATTTTTGTGCCATTTCTGGTCAGCCTCAAGCACCCACTCATCATTGGGCTCCTCAGCCTTAGGTGACACCTGCAGCCACTCAGTAAGCTCGACCTTGAGTCTGTGAGTATCCAGGCTGGGAAACTGCAGCTCCTTGCCAAGTTCAATTTTGTTCACTTTCAGATGGTGCAGATCCATGGCTCGATCCCCCAGGGCACTCCCAACCTGGACCTGCCTCCTAGAGCATTGTCTCCATTAAGCCTTTCCTGTCAGGAAGCTATGGGGGGGTGGGGCCACTCCAATGGCCTCCACTGCCTCCCCCTAATGTGGGCTTTTGTGTTATGCCAGTCATTACATTCCTCTCATTTTTAAACCAGTTCTAATGGGTTTTCTATTATTTATAACCAAAACAATCTTCACTCTAATGTAGTGGTCCTGAGTCTCATGACTGACACGTTTAATGTATTCATTTCCTGTTGCTGTTGCACTACATCACCACAAACTAGAGGCTTCAAATGGCACGCATTTATTATCTCACAATTCTATAGGTCAGACCTGTGACATAGGTCTCAGCCAGCTAAAACCCAGATGGAAGCAGGGCCAAATTCCTTTCCGGAGGCTCCCGGAGAAAATCCGGGACTTGTCCATCTTCTAGAGGCTGCCCACATCTGTGGAGCCTTCCTCCATCTTCAAAGTCAAGCACCTAGCATCTTCCTGACCCAGCTTTTCTAGTCACATGGCTTTCTCAAACTCACTTCTGCACCCCTGTTCTCCTATAAGGATTCTTGTGATTATTTTGGGCCCTCCTAGATAATTCAGGACACTCTCAAGGTCACTTGTTTAGCAACTGTAATTTCATCTGAAACTTTCATTCCCCTTTGTCAGGTAAGGTAACATGTGCACAGGTTCTGGGGATCAGGACGTGGTCATTTTGGAGGAGGTCATTCTGCCTACCACATTTAAATCACAGTAGTCCTCCCTTGTCTGCAAGGCATATGTTCCCAGGCTCCCAATAGATGCCTGAAACCACGGAAAGTACTGAACCCTAAATATACAATACTTTTTCTTATGCATACGCATCTATAATATAGTTTAATTTATAACTTAGGCACAGTAAAAGATTAACAGTAATAACTAATAATAAACTAGAACAATTATAATAACATACTGTAATAAAAGTTATGTGAATGTAATCTGTCTCTCTCTCTTTCTCTGTCTTTCTTCCTAATAACCAATCTGATAACCAAGATGGCTACTAAGTGACTAACGGGCAGGGAATGTATATAGTGTGGAGACAAAGGGGTGACTCGGGTCCCTGGTAAGTTGGAGCAGGATGGCCCAAGATTTTATCACACTACTCAGAACAGCGTGCAATTGAAAACTTATCACTTGCTCTTTTCTGGAGTTTTCCATTTAATATTTTCAGACGATGGTTGACCGCAGTCAACTAAAACCCTGGAATGTCACACTGTGGAGAAGGGGGACTGCTATATTTGAGATTTTCCTCCATGACACACAGACTGCCCAGATGCTGACTGAAATAGTAGAGATCTGGAGTCAGATAGAGTTTGTTAGATCTATTTCTTCTGAAGTTGGTATTTTGCCATTGTCATTTCTACATGTCTATATTGCAGGATTTATGTAAATCTTATTTTCAGAAACGGTTTTTAAATGATCAAGCATTGCATAATATATCTCTGACCTCCACCGTTTCACCCACTTTTGGGGTGTGGGATGGGATGGAGGTGATGGAAATCAGTGATAGGTTGAGGATAAGGAACGGGGTGGGCATTGGAGATGTCCCCCCACCTCTGTGAACAGGGTCAAATTCAGACTGTATGGGGCCTGACAGACATGCAATCTCCAAAGCCCTCTTTATGGAAAAGAATACAAAATCATAAGCAAAAGTATGTTACAAAAGTGCATATTTGTATGGAATGAGAACATAAATCACAGCAAATTACAAATTTTAATAAGCTGACAGGAAGCACATACATCACAAAATCCAGACAAATGATGTAATACATTCTCTTTAGCATCTCTGACATACCTATAGAGACGTTTTCTTACTCTTTTAGGTGCATATTCTGTGGCTGCTGTTTTACAAGATAATAATTTTATAATATTTTTCATAGAGAGGAAAGAAAGAGAATTGTTTTGTTGACTGGGATGTTTTTCTATTATTACAAATAATATTATTATTATTCATGAAACATGGGACTTTGTATACCTTCTCACTGTTTGTATGACTGCTACAGGTGTGTTCCCTAAAAACACAAGCATGTTGGTAAAGTCTATTTAATATGATTCCTATTTTAAAACAAGAAAAGCACATAGCAGTTACAATTATATAAACTATATTTTCGTAGTGTATTTCTATTGGTAGTCAGTTCCATTTCGAGTCATTATCAATGGCAGTCAAATGAGTCACATGCAACTTTACACATTTCTTGATGGGAAGAATTTCCCGTGGACTAGCTTTGACCTCCTTACATCTGAAACTGTGTTTCTCCCTAACAACTCATGTATTTTTAGGTCCAGGGGCTATAGGACCAAGTATATCATGATACAACTTCTGCCCAGCATTGTAAATTTTTTAATAAAAAATTAATTTTTTTGTTTGAAAGAAGGTGGGAGAGAAAGAGAAAGAGGAAGAAGGACAGAGACCCAGAGCAGTCTCCATAGTTGTAACATGGTTTCATTCCACACAGATGGATGTGGGACTGTATGGGGCCCCACATGGGAGGTGGGAACCTTCCCACCAAGCCATCCAGGCAGTTACCAGTTGTGTCACAGTTTAACATATGGGATTTGCATGGACAAAGGCTGGGAATCCAACCCTGGGCCTCACAATTTCAAGGCAAGTACTCAACCACTGAGATATCCCATCATTCCCAAGCTTAGCATTTTTATAATCATGACTCCTGGTGAATATGCAGTGAAAAGAGAATATATGGAAGCTATTCCTACACTGGGACGTAGAAAGAATTTACTTCTCCGTGGCAGAAACTGAAAACTACATCAATATATTACACTCAATCCAAACTAAATATATTCTCAACTCAAATTTTCTTAGATGAATTCTCCCAAATGCCCATGCCATGGAGCACCACCTACCACAAGGAAGAATGTGATGGAAGGGGCAATGAAGATAATCAATAGTCTTAACTGATAGCAGGTAAATTATTTTCCCTTTGACATTACAAAAAAAAATGCATGACCATCTAAACATATTGCCAACCTTCTCCATAGGACCTGGGAAAGAGCCAACATGAGCGAGAGACCTTGAGCAGGAGATGAGATTCGGGAACTTGTGAAATGTTTGTAGATATGTCATCAAAAAAGGGAGAGGGTGAGGCTTTTGTTTCATGAATTATGTGATCAACTGAAAGGTTTTGGGGAGTGTCAAGTTATTTATTGGCAAAATCAAAGTCTTCTTGCATCAAAATCTGTGTGACACATATCTAGAGTGGCTATTTTATTCTCTCATTCTCCCATATGTGGTCATTGTACCATTTTCAAATCTTTACATATTCAGGGGCTCATTAGAAAACGGTTTTCTTAAGTTTGTCCATAGCATCTTGCCTACTCAAGTCAAATCATATAATGAAAGTTTATGCATGTGTGTGTGTGTACTGTGTATGAGTACACACGTGCACTCATACATGCTCCCCTATGACCACTGAGAACTTATTCTTGAACCATATGAGTCTTCCAGGGTGAGTTTTCCCCCACGATCTGGGTGGAATTTCTTCACCTGTCCATTAAAGATTTATTTTATTGTTTTTGACAGAGAGAGACAGAGACAGAGAGAAGTGGGAGGGCCCAGAGCAGTCTCCATAGTTGCATTGCACATCATCAGTTTTCTACATGGTTTTGTTCCACACGGGTGGGCGGGGGGTAGCACAAGGCAGGAACTGGGCCAGGGGCCTCCTGCATGGGAGACATGCCCCCTCGAGGGGGGGGGGGCTCCCACATGGGAAGCTTGCCCTGGGGAGAACCAAACTGTATTTAGCATATGGGTTCACACGGGCTGGGGCTGGGGCTGGGATTTGATCCTTGGTCCCCAGGCTGCAAAGTGAGCTCTTCACCCACTGAGCCATCCTGACTTCCTTTCACCTGTCCATTAGACATGAGCAAACATGCCCTCTTAGGAAATATAAGTAGGTGATAACTGAGAACTACCCCAGGAGATACAGAATATACCCCCTTTCCATAAGTGCATCCACAATACTGTCCTTCATTTAACAGATAGTCACTGAGGAGCCACTGCGTGTGAGCATTCCTCAAAGCAGTTGGAAGACAACAATGAGCAAAACTGAGAAAAACTGTGAGCCTTTGACAGGAACCAAAACAATTCCTGGGCCACCCAGTCAGTCATTCTCTTTTGCATTATCTCAATCTTTCCCTGTCTTTGAGCTATTTTTCAGCTCTGTAAGTTGTAGGGAACTGATAGCAATGCAAATGACTTGTGTTCATAGAAATGCAAATTGCATCCTGTGGCATGCAACTGATTCCTGCCCTGTGGATATTGACCAGTTTGGAGCAGTTCTACTTCGATTTGTAAAATTTTCCAACATTTCTGATGCCTGTATATTTCTCTGCATCTTTGAATGCTCCTTCAAGCATTTGTCAATGACTTACTATTTCCTTCATTAATGAAAGAGTTAAATAAAAAATTTTGACAGGCATTTGCATGATTGTAACAGAGTCGTGATTTTACCATTTTTTAACACTTATCCTTCAGCGACACAACATGGGCTTCAGGGAGGTTATAGCCTGAGTCATTAACCACATTATCTCATATAAGGATATGCTGGTAGGTTCTTAAGGAACCCTGAGCTCTGTAACAGAGAACCTAATAATGTCTATTTGAACAGGGCAGAATGCACCATGAAAGTGACATCTGAGTCGATCTAGTAGGAGTTTACAAAGTGTGAGCAGGAGAAGAGAGAAATTTAGGAGCCAGCCAGCCTGTCGCAAAAGCCACTCACGATCATTTCTCCCAGATTTGTGGTCCTGGGGGAGAGGAAGCTTTGGACAATAATTCAGAGAAGCTGGAAAGTTTGGCAGCTGCCATTGTCTGTGTGTCATGATAAGAGAGTCTGCCAGTGAGTGGATCTTCAAATGGGATGGGGCCAGGGGTTTAGAGACGGCATGCCAGAACCTGGGGGCTGGCTGTCTGTCTTTCACCTCCTTTCCCTTAGATGAATGGTCCAACCACTTGCTTTGATGATCAGTCAAACAGTCTCCTTTGAAACGCATTCACCCCAGGCCCTGCTTTCTGATGCCATATTTCAGAAAATGGTAGCATCATTAAGAAAGAACCTGGCTTTTCTCTATGACCAGGGCAGGCCTTTAAACCTATTTTCATCAAACCCTCTGGATATTTAATTAGCGGCATTTCATGATTTTCTGACCATTTCTGTTTTCCAGCACCTGGTTTCAGGTGATTTCCTACCCAGACACTTTCACAGGAATGCCTTCCTCCAGGCATCTGTTCATTCCTGCTCCTCTTACTTCTCTACCCCAGGGATGAGACAGAATAGTTAGCAAAACCTAGGCAGTCAGGGAGGCCTCCGTAACTATGGTGCCCATATCTAGTGCCAATGGAAGCTAGGGCTCCTGATGCCCATCTCTAGGAAATGCAAATGTAACCTTGGGCCCCCAGAGGAAGGCACCAGATACTAGAAAATAAGACAAAGGACAGCAACCCCCTTCCGGGACCCCCTTCCGAAAGAATGAATGATGACCTCTGGTTTGTTTTAAAACTCACTTAACTGGATCATCCAGGCACTTCAACCGAAAGATAAAAACAAAGCCTTAGGCACAATAAAGGTGTAAAAACAGTAGCTATCGTCCTAGCTTCAGGCATTCCACTTTTGGGTGCCCCCTCTCGGTAGGAGAACTTTCCTTGTTCCCAATAAACTTCCACTTATCCTTTCCTGTGGTGTGCGCGTCCTCATTCTTTGAGTGCGTGAGACAAAGAACTGTGGACGGCTGGACACACAATTTTCCGGTTTCCATGGCATCTCCCCAGGGTGGCCTTTCCAGGTGGCCCTGAAGCAAGGATGAGCGTGTGAGAGCCCTCCTACCATAGACCTCATGGGGCCTGGAGTCTCAGCTTCCCCAGGGCTGTAGTCTTAACCCCTTTCTTAACTGCTTTTCCCCTCCCTGAAATTTAAATAGATTGTTCCTAGAATGCCCCCCTGCCTTCTGCTTTAGCTGATTACCCTGCAACTTGTGATTCAGGCTTGTTGATTGAAGTCACGGTGGCCAAGCATTCTTTTTTAAGGTGTCTTGTTTCTGGGTTGATGAGGATATCAGGAATGACCGCAGGATTCCCCCGGAACCATCACATGGCCCCGGGAAGAATGCCAAGATTTCCCCTAAAACGCCCCTGACTGGACTGGGCATGTCAGGCAGTCTTTGAGAGTGGCTGCCTCCTCAGCTCACAGTGCCCTGAGAACAAATGCTTATTCTATGACCCAACGCCTGTGGCGGTCACTGGCTGAACAGCGCAAAGGCAGCCGGAGCCCGGATCTCAGTGACCTCGTCTGAAACAGCAGCTCTCCCTTACTCTCAGCTGTCTTACTTCAGAGTGGCAGCAGCCGCCATACCCCCTCCAACAGCCCTTCTCCCCCAGTTCCGAGAAAACTAGCAGAGAGAAGGGTGAAACGCCAATTAAAATGTCTCCTCATGTTCCTTTGGACAAAAAGGGGCCACATACGACCCTGGCAAGCCCAAGGGAGGCCAGCTTGGTGGGCCCCACAAACTCAGAGACCAAAAGCATCCATGAAGGATGGTCTGGATATAAATACTGCTAACTAAGGCGGGCCAGGGCGGGTGGTCACATCCTTGGCCTGTAGCTCCCTGGACCAAGGTCTGTCTTCACCTTAAGTGAGTTTGTTTAGTGTCTTTTTTGCATCTAAGATCACATTCCCTTGGAATGTCAGTCCAATCCCTTTTTCCAGACCCCTCAGGACACCCAGCACCAGAGCAGAGAACTAAAATTCCTCATTGTTATCTTCTTCCCGGATTACCAACCATATCTATGTGCTACAAAGTGCTACTAATTATCCTGTACCCATCAATGTAGAAGAGAAGTCTCTGTTTCTCCAATTTACTTTTTATCCAATCCCAGAGATTTACCCGCTTTGCTTTCTCACACCCCTTTAATCTACCACCAAAGCATTTCATGTAACCCTTCTCCTTTGATTTAAAAAAAATTTTTATTTAGATTTTAAGAGAAGATGAGAGGGAACAAGAGAAAGCGAGAAGGGGGAGGGCCCAGAGCAGTCTCCATAGCTGTACATCATTAGTTGTGACATGGTTTCATTCCACACAGGTGGATGTGGGGCCATGCAGGGCAGGAACCAAACTGGGGACCTCCCACATGGGAGGTGAGAATCTTCATTTTGGGCCCGGAGGGACTTCTTTAGAGGAGAAGTGCTGAGCACCCTGTTCTGGTCCAGTGTTATAATTCGGACCCAACCACCCATGTTCTGTGCTCGAATTGGTCAGGCTTAACCCATTCCTGGAACTATTGTGCAAAGGCCCAGGTGGCTCTGCCACAGGGTCCACCCTCACCCCCAGAGCAACTGGAAATTTGGCGCCCGGAGGACTACAGGCCCATCAGAATAGATGCAGGGACTTCCTGGTAGGGGCTATAAGACTTCTCTCACAACCCCTAAAGGTGCTGACGCCACCTTGCCACCTTTCAGTGTCGACCCAGCCACTTAGTCGTTTCTAATAACCTCTCTCGCTAAACCGGAACTCAGTGTGTGGTCTCTCTTCGGCAAACCTTACCTATTGGTAACCCAGCAGGGGTTTTGATCAAGTGACTACTGGATTGCTCCACTCTCTCTCTCTCTCTCCCCTGGGGCTTGATCTGCACCTTGGTCTCCCTCCTGGACCTGCCCACAGGGACCCACATGCAGGGATTTTCTGCTTTCCATTGTCCATCTGCTTCCAGAAAGCACGGGCCTAATTCACATCCCACTGCGTGAGTGGGCACGCCTGGGACACGCTCTCTCAGTCCCCTGCCTGTCTCTCATCTCCCGTCTCTCAAAAATCCTACACGTAGGTCAGGGGAACCTCTTGGCCTTGGCCTTGGTCCTTCCAGTTTGGGGACGCCCACTCTGGGAACGATCTGTTCTCATTAACGGAGACTAACATTGGGAATTGGGATGCCTCTTCCCCCGGTTTTCTCCTCCTTGCCCACCTCTCTCCCTATGCCCACCTCTTTGGCTGCTTCTACTGTCCCCTCTCCCCACACACTTGTTCACATTCAGGAAGGGACGGCTAAGGTGGCCCAGCAGCTGCCAAGACCTTTGGTCTTGGAGACCCCCCTGATCCCCGCTTCCTGGCATTATCTGAAATCTTTTTAAGGTTTTTCTGATTCTCAATAAGTTGTCAAGGAAAAGGCAAATGAGGCTACAGACTGAGATGGGAATTGAAGAAAAAAAAAAAGCTTTTAAAAACATGTGACTAGACTCTCAAGCCAGGCCCCTCCCCCTCATTTGTTTCAGGCTCTTTAAAACTACAGGGAAACAAATAAAAATCTTGTCTTTGCTATTGTTGACACTTCTGTTTATATATATCATCTGATATCTGTGTAGCTTTATATATGAAATAGTATCTCTGCCTCCAGATGGTGTTACCAAATTATAATGTTTAATTGACTTTAACAAGTTAATGGCTTAAGTGAATAAAAATTAACCCAAATTCTTTTCAGGATCATGTGATCTAGGAAGATGTTTACTAAGGCTGGTGTAAGTTTTTAAAGTTCTTTTTGTTTTCACCAGGCTTTAAAAGATAAAAAGTTATTTATAAACATCTTCAGAAATAATTATGTTATATATGATATTACCAAAAAAAAAAAACTAAAAAACCCTTATGCTTCTAAAGCTTACAAAATGTGTTTATAGATTTACCAATGGAAATGCTAACTTTTACTTTTTGGTTGTCAGTAAAAACTATGGTCCTGAGGGTTATGGATGCTAATAATATGAAGAAAACTTTGATATGTGTTTTAAAAAGATATAGAAATATAGCAGTTTTATGAAGGAAAATTTACATATAGTTAAGCTAAAAAAGATTAAAATGCTAAATCAGGCAAGGGTTTCTTAGACTGCTAATCTGCTACTGATATTAAAGGTTTTATGCCTGAGGGGGGAAAAAAACAACAAAGATTCTATATCTCATCAAAATGATATTCTGTTTTATATTAGATACTTGGGCTTAATGTTTTCCCTGACCTGGCAGAGTATTACAATTATTCTAACCCATTGTTTGTTACATCCGTAGTGAGAAGGTTCAGGTCATTTAGGAAAGCCAGGAAATTTGTTTCAATGTCTTTAGCAACTGAGACAGGGATGACTAGAAAAGAGGCAACAATGTGACTGGAGATAAGATCAGAGAAAGGCCAGACTTTTGGCCACAGTAATAGATGGGCCAAAACCTAAGTCACCTCAGGGCCACCCCAGCAACCCCAGAAGAGAAAGATCATGTAAAGGAACCTGCTTAGGGTGCAGAAGCCCAGACCTCTGGAATCAGGAGGGCCCTACTCCTCCAAAGCAGCCATGCCCCTGTGCAAAACAAAGAGGCACTGGAAGAGGGATTGTCCCCTGTTCTGAAGGGAGCAGGGACCAACTCCTCCACAAATGTCTATAGTTAGTTGACTGACAGGATCTGAGGTTCCCAGCAGCTCCCAAAAAGACCGCTTTAATAATGGGGGGAAAACGTATGGGTGACCCTTGGTGTGGCAGATAAGCCTCTTAATTTTATGACTAATAATAGAGCTATTTACTCTGTCTCAATCACTCACTCTGGACCTATTTTCTGGAACCCGCTTGAATATTGAGATAAATTGAACCCCTAGATTTGGGCTGATATTCAGCCTGTTTATTACCAATAGCTTACACTTTAGAAAAATTGTAGACTAAAACAATCAGACTTTAAAAAGAACTCTAGAAAAGTTTTCTCAGGGACTCTCGAAGCCCCATCTCTAATTACTGCCCATTGCTTTAGACTGTGCTCCTGAGCACTGTAACCGCTGTCAAGCTAAAGAGTCAATAAGATCTAGATACCAAGTTTTAGGCAAAATACAAATCCCTTATATAAAACCAACTTATTAATGAGCCTATTTCTTATTCTGACACCCAAAATTGGGTTCTCATGGTCACCACAGAAGATAGAGCCATATTTTCGCTCAAGGTCTTCAGTATGACCCCCACAAAAGATTATATGATACTTACCGGCTATATTAACCATTGTTTTAATATTTCGGCTGAGGTAGCTCTAAATTGCAGCTCCACAATCGCAATCAGCTATGCTAACGCTCATGCCAAGCTGCCAGCTGAATGGTTTCTCACCTGTGAAAAAGCTGTTTATACTTATGTCCCTGCTTACAGCCTTGGAGGACCATGTTCTCTGGGAAGGCTAAGTATTATCCTACCCCCAAAACCTTCTCCAGTTAGACACCACAGAACCAGGAAGCTTGCTTTAGATTCTGGTTGTAATAGTGTTGTATATTTATTTAGGCCAGCTGAATTTGTTTCCCTATCCCTTTTGTATTACCAGCCATGACTATTGCATTAAACCCAGAGGTTCCTGGTCTAACCTGCTCCATGGCAAAGGCTTCAAAGGCCACCACCCCGGCCTCCAATGCTGTTGGGCAGGGGTGTCAAACTCAATTAAAACACGGGCCATTTGGTGCAACAGGCAAGATTCACACGGGCCACATCACATTTACAAACATCGCTGGAACTGAGTCAGTGTGCTTATACACGCCCCCAGGCCCCCAGGAAAGGCGCTGGGCCACATGTATACTAAGGTGACCAGATGTCCCGCTTTTGGTGGGACAGTCCCAATTTTTAACAATTTGTCCCACGTCCCACGGCATTTTAAAAAAGTCTTCATTTTTGGAAAGAATGCACAACAAGCTAGGGGACGGCGGGAGATAGACCAAATTTTTAATCAAGAACCCCCTCGCCCCCCCCAGTCAATGGTGTCCCACTTTACCAGTGTTAAAATCTGGTCACCTTAGTGCAGGGATTCCCAACCCCGTGCCCGCGGGCACCATGGCGCCCGAGGCCTGATTTGTGTGCGCCCACCATTATTTGACTGCATCAGAAGTTTTTCATAAACACTAAGTAAAACTACAATTTCTTTTTATACATTTGTTAGTATTTTAAAATATTGTTTGAGTATCTACACAGGTTTATTATATTCACTGGTATGTTTGCGATATCGTATGTATAAGTTTTTCCTTAGCTTTCGCCTTTGTACATATCGCGTCTTGTGTAGCCGCTGCACTCTTTAAACTCTCCTCCACCCAACCGGGAGACGCGAAGTTGGCATTTGGATTGCGGTTGCTGGACTGATCGGGTCGTGACGGTTAGCTAGGATCACAGTGTTTTGATATATTCGATGTTAAATGAACTAAAAGCGAGGTAGGTAATCTATTATTATGGTGGCAATTTGATATGATATTGTAGTTCTATAACTATATTTATTTTTAGTTTTTTAGTTCTAAAATGAGTGGACCAAATAAGAGAAAACAAACCTATAATTTTAACACAGACTGGGAGGAATCATATTGTTTCATTAATTGAAAAGGTAAATGCGTTTGCCTGTTGTGTGGCAGTAGTATTGCAGTGCCGAAAAAACATAATGTTGAACGTCACTTTTAGACAAGTCATACCACTTTTGATACGAATTATCCACTTCAATCTGAAGTAAGAAAGAAAAAAATAAATCAACTAGAATTAAGTTTAACTACTCAACAGACTGTTTTCACTAGACATGTGGAAAAATCTAAAAAGGCAATCATTGCTTCTTTCAAAAGTTCTCACATGCTCGCAAAGAAGAAAAAACCTTTCCAGGATGG
>PVKE010031440.1:0-19030 GCA_004027555.1 Craseonycteris thonglongyai
AAAATGTATTGTCTGGGTGGGCGGAGATCACAGTGTCAGGCTGTCAGAATTCTAGGAATTTATGACCTTGGCAAATTCCCAGAATGCATTAAACTATTGCTAGAAAGTTTTGTCTTCTACAATCACTTCAAAGTCCATGGTACATGGAATTCCACCCCAGACATTGCGAGCAATCGACGATCGACCAAAATTGGCCTCGTGAATTCCACCCCAGACATTGTGAGCGATCGATGATCATCCAAAATTGGCCTCGCGATCGACCGGTCAACCGCGATCGACTTGTTGGCCACCCCTGCTGTATACCATACTAATATATTCATGCAAATTACAATAAATCCAACATTTAAGGAGTATGAATATATAAATGCAAGGTGAACCTGTATATACCACTTATGTATGTTTTAAGATTAAAAGGTCAAGGTGACAGAAAGATAGAGGGAGAACATGGACATTAATGACAAAGTGCCCCTGGATATGTCCCACTGTCCTAGGGAAGCCATGGGAGGGTGACAGCAACAATGATTCCTTACAAGGAAAAAAGCAGTCCTAGTCAGTGTCTTCCCCATGGCTCTGAGAGTTATCAACTGTAGGATTTATCAGCTCATAATAGCTGGAGGAAGAAAAAATACAGGAAGATGCATATGCCTTATTTTAATACATGGGTTTCTTTTTGCCATTATTATTAATTTTTACTTCTATTCACTGAAAAGACGTGAAAATAATTTGTCTTTTCCTGGGCTTATTGTTACTTCTTAGAAAAAGAATGGCATCTTGAGAAGGACTGTGAAAGCTGTAAAAACTTTTCCACATGTTTTCTGATGCAGTTGTCTTTAAACCTTGTATCCATGATATATCTGCCTTACTTTGCACTCCTCATACAGTGACGTTTCCAGGCTTTCTACTCAGTATATAGTTCACGTAGAAAAGATGACTTCATAAATAATAATTAAAGGGGGAGAGCATATTGAAATATACAAGATTAACCTAGAATACAATTTTAAAGCAAGGGACAATGTTCAAATGAAAGCTCTGCAATTTAAGGTTTGAAAAATCAGACAATCAAGTTTCTGTTCTGGGTAGAGAATGGGAAAAGAAAAGGGAGAAGGGAGCAGAGAAAAGGCAAAGGGCAGTAACTTATGTTAAAGGGTGACATGTCAAAGTTAGTCTCAGATTTGAAACAATCTGTTCAAAGTCACACAGCTGTTTGAGTGTTGGAGCTGGAATTCTAATCTAAATACCCCCACACATACCCCAGGCATTAAACCCCACTGCTGTCTAGGGAGAGATGGGAGGACATCTTCACCTACATTGATAGTACTGACGAAAAGTTCTGAAACATTTATGGAAAGGACATGGCTTTAAGAATGTTACCATTATTTTATGGGTATAAGGCAATTTAGTACATAAACAAACTGCCTTTGTGTACCTTGGACTCTCAGTATAAGTTTTAGTAGCAGAAAAACAGCTGAAGTTGGGTGGTGATGATCACTACACAAGGTACACATTGGGAGCTAACAGCCTTTCAGAACTAAGATGGCAAGTAGGTAATTCCATTTCTTCTGGCAGGAATGTGGGAGTGAGAGATAGGACTTGAGTTCAGGAGGGAATAAGAAAAGGCACTACACAAAATATCTCCCATGTACTACCAATAAGACAATGTTTTTTAATATTAATCATTCCTAGGAAATTAACCTTTTGGTCATTCAGGCCTCAATTAGATGAACAGTTTCTTCTGAAAACTCAAAGGAAGAGTGAGATTCATTTTTTCAACTACAAGTATGTTTACTGAGCTCCTACTATGTGCCAAGTATAGGTCTAGATCCTGGGAACCTTCATTTTAGTGGGCATGGGAGAAAGAGACAATAAACGAATTAAATAAGAAAATAAATTAGTAAAATATACATGGTATGTGGTGATCAATGACATGAAGAAAAATAAAATAGTGAAGGATAGATATTTGGCAATTTTAAAAATAGGATGGTCAGGGAAGATCTTACTGAGAAAATGACCCAAAGAAGGTGAGGAAGTGAGTCATATCTGGAGAAAAAAGGATCCAGTAGAGGAAAAGGCAAGTTCAAAGGTCCCAAGGCAAGAGTGTGCTTTGTGTGTTCAAGGAATAGCAAGAAGGTCAGTGGAGAAGGTCAGTGGCTGGGGTGGAGAAAACATGGAAAACCATAGTAAAAAAGAAAATCTAAGAGATAATGGGGCAGCAGATAATAGGCTTGTAGGCTGCTATAAGAAGCGTGTTTTTAAAATTAAGGTGGGATGGGAAATCACTACAGAGAGGCTAGGAGTGTTATGAACAGTGATATGATCTGACATTTTTAAGGGATCAATTTCACTGTTAGGGCAGGGGTAGAAGCTTAGTTACTGGGCTTTGTAATAACCCAGCAGGAGACAGGAGGCAGGTTGTTGAATGGGGGAGGGAGCAGTTGAGATAGTCATAGAAGATCATGTTCTAGAAATATCTTGAAGGTAGAACTAATAGGGCTTACTGACAAGCTAGATGATGTCAAAGTATTTAGCCTGAACCAAAGAATGAAGTTGCTATTTACTAAACTATGGAAGACTGCAGGATCAGAGTTATTTTAGAGGCTAGCTCAGGAGTGTGGTTTTATGTTACATTTCAGATGTCTATCAGCCATTCAAGTAAAAGTGTCAAGTAGGCAGCTGAATTTATGAGTCTGGAGTTCAAGGGAAAAGTCTGGGCTGGCTATATAAATTTGGGAGTCTTCAGCCTAGAAAAGGTTTAAAGCCATTGAGGTCACAAAGTGTGAGCGTGAGTATAAACAGAGAAAGAGAGTTATGGACAGAGGGTCCAGAGCACTTAAGTTTTAGAGGTCAGGGAGACAAGGAGGAATTGGCAACACGCACAAAGAAGGATAAGCCATTGAGGTGGAAGAAAGGGAGAGTGGTGCTCAGAGTTAAGCAAACAAAGTGTATCAGGGAGCAGGGAATGATGAACTGAATCAAATGTTACTGGCAGGCGAAGGAAAACCAGGACTCAGAAGAGACCACGAGGCTTGGCATAGTAGAAACAACTGGTGACTTTGACATGAGCAGGTGGAGGGCACAGTACGAAGGGAGTCCTATTTGAAATAGTTTTAAGAGAGACTAAGACAGCTTTGGACAGTACTTCTCAGACAAGTAATTCTCAAACATTCTCAGACAAGCTATCTAAATTCATTCCATCAAGTCCCTTCCACATTGTAAAAAGGCAAGCAACATTAGTGTTAATGAAATGCTTAGTGTAAATTATAGTGAACAGATTACTTTTAGTTTATGTCAAATTTATGGCATAGTAGACGTACTTTCAGTGTGTTGAATGTCTACTTTATAGTGCATTCGGGTTTTCTGTACCGCATATACTAATGAAACATTTAAGCACATTTTATAAAACTATGGAGCAGTCTCCATTGCTGCACGTCATTAGTTTTCTACAAAGTTTCATTCCACAGGTGGGGGCAGGGCTAGGCAGGGAAGGAACTGTGTGTGTGGGGGGGGGGGCACGGTGGGGGTGCTCCAGAATTGGATGCATGGCCCTTCCAACCAGGGACAGCCCACATGGGAAGCATGCCTGAGGCAGGAGCTGGACTGGGAGCCTCCCACATAGGAGGCTCACCCTGGTGAAAACAGTTCAGCATATGGGTCCAGAAGGGCCGGGGCTGGGATATGATCCTTGGACTCTGGGGTTGCAGGACAAGCGATCAAACTGCTAAGCCATCTGAGCATCCCCATATTTTATAAAACTTTTAAAGGAGAGATAATGTGATTTTCAGACAGAATACTGATCAGGGAGCCAGGAGATCTGGGTTCCAGTGCTGGTTCTTCCTTTAAGTAGCTGAATAAATTTCAGGAATAGTTATAGATAATAGGCTTCTTATTATCCATAAAATGAGTGGGTTATACTAGATCATTTGTAAGTTCTTTGCAACCTTAAATTCATAGAACTTTTAGCAATTTTAAGATCTTAAATATGGTTTATTTGATTTGTCTACTTTCTCAATTTAGCACTGGCTAAATCTAGAATTTTTTTAATGCTGAGTTCTAAGTTAGGGAACTAATTTATACTTATATTTTGCCTATAGAAAACTATAATACATTTTATCATATGATTCCCAGAAGCTCCCTATGGAGAAGTAGAGAAGCTGGGTAACTACCTATCAAGGCAAAAAAGAGAATTGTGATCCCAAAGGTAAAAGCCACTATTCCACAGTACTCCCAGCTAACACAAAGGTGGGACAGAAACCTCCTGAGGAGCACAGAGTGCTGGTGACCCAATCCCAGGCCTAAAGTGCTATGGGGCTGAACACGGCTCAAAAGGGGCCAGCTCAGAGTGTTATTGGTTCCTTTGGATGTACTGAGCCTTTCCCACTTCTTTCCTAATTACCACAATTTTTTTAGGGGAAAATGAGTTGCAGTTTTCTGAATACAGAATACTGTATTAGATGCTACAGATCAACTTTTTGGCTTCCCTGGGCCACATTGGAAGAAGAGCAATTGTCTTGGGCCACACATAAAATACACTAACATTGATGATAGCTAATGAGCTAAAAAAAAAAAAAGTCACACACAAAAAAATCTCATAATGTTGTTTTGTTTTTGTTTTGTTTTGTTTTTTTACCCAGGAGAATAGATTTATTATCTCCATTTTATAAGTGAGAAAACCAAGGCTCAGTAAAGTATGTGGATAATTAATAAGTGATCTGTCTGGCCCAATGTCCCACAAGCTGCCCCTGAGCTATGCTGCCTCTAGGAATTCAGGAGACCTGACTTGGTTTAAGAGCCGTGGCTTTCTAGCCAATAATTCTGTGAGGAGACTTCAGAAGACACAGCTGAGAAACTTCAAGGAGGGCAGCTTCATGAGGAAGCCAAGAGGTTCGTCTGTGGTCCTTGCTTCCGCAGTGTCGGGGCAGAGTGTGTGAGGAGTGACAGAACCAGCAAGGTCAGGTGGATCCCCAAGGGTAGCTTGCACATGGAAAGAAGAGACCACTGACCATCTGGGTTGTGACATCTGAACTAGCATAATTTGAACAACATGGATGTGTTTAATGAATTCCTAAAACTGTGACTGGAAATGATTGAAAAGCGTCATCAGAAAGAATCTAGAGAGGGAAGCCGGGATGGCTCAGTGGATTAAGCTTAGCTCACTTTGCAGCGCCGGGGACCGGGGATCGAATCCCAGCCCCAGCCCCAGCCCCGGCCCGTGCGGACCCATATGTTGAACTGGGGAGTCCTCCCAGTTCAATTCTCTCTCTGTCTCTGTATCTCTCTCTCTCTCTCTCTCTTTCTGTCAAAAACAATAAAAAATTAAAAAAAAAAAAAATCTAGAAATTACATATATCCATTAGTGCTTTCTATCTGTGTAGAACTTTGAACTTTGTAATGGTGACTCATATCTATATTGTCATCTGATTTATGTTAACTGTCCTGGGAGGCCAGTTTCCACCTGACAGATAAAAGAAACTGGGGCTCAGTGAAGTAAGAGAAAAGGCATTCTTGATTCCTGACAACTGATGATGGACAGAATTCCTTACTTTCCTACACTTCTCCCTACAGTGCAATATCTAATCTAAAAACACCACTAAGGGATGCCAGGATAGCTTAGCGGTTGAGTATTTGCTTCACAATCACGAGATCTGAGGTTCATTTCCTGGTCCCAGCATGTGCAAACCCATATGCTGAACTGAGGTGCAACTGGTAACCTCTGGGATAGCACGGTGATGTAGATTCTCACCTCCCACGCAGGAGGCCACCAGTTCAGTTCACACCTGATGTGGCATCATATCCATCTCTAAGATGAGCTATTCAATGACTTGAATTGCCAAGCCCGGTTAACATCTGTGGCAGAATCAGAACTCAAGTCTCCTGACACCAGAGTCGCAGAGTCTTCCCCTCTTGCCATCCCATTTCTAGATTTAACATCAGAAGTTGCCTTCTACAGATTTCAAAGGCTTTACATACCAAAATGGCGTCCTGTTTCTGGAAATACTTTGTGGTGGAATGAGAGATGGTCATCAAAAGTTGCCTTGCCCAGGATTTGGTGACTTTCTCATAACATTTTAAGAAAGTTTACAAATTTGTGCTGGCCCATACAGTTATGAATAGGAAAACCTATCCCCTCCATCCTGGAAGATATAGGGAAGGCAAAAATAGCTAACATTTATTGAACTTTTACTATATGCCAAATATTATTCTTAGTGCTTTATATATTGTACCTCTTTATTCTTGAAAACAAACTATGAAGCTGATGTCCCCAATGCTCCAATTTTACATATGGCACAAATACAAAGTCACACAGTTACACAGGCCCAAGTTACACAGCAAGAACATACAGAGCTAGGAGATAACCCAGACAGTATGGTTTCAGAGTCACTCTCCTAAACACGAAGTTTTCCTCCCCAAAATTCCTGAGGGAGAACAGAAGTTCCTATTTTCAGGGCCCAGGCAAACTAGCAAGAAATACTGGCTCCCCAGCCCTAGAATGTATAGAAATATTAATACAAATGTCCAAATCATGGCACCTGCATAATGCTGGTGTTGGGGGACAGGCTTTTGTTAGACTCAAATATTACTTTGTGGGGACAAGATTTAGTCTGTGAATTCATATAGTAACAGCGTCTTGCTGTATCTACATACAAAATGAAAACAAATTACTGAATCCCTAGAGAGGAAGAAGATACCCATGCTAATATGATGCCATCAGAAGCTCCACCCTTCCTGCTCTGCTCAGTGGCATGGATCCCTTTCCTATGAAGGAGGCAACTTGGAGGGACTGATGCAGAATAATCTCACCTGTGATACCAAATATAAAACTAACAAGGCCTAAAACAAACAAAACAAACAAACAAAAACACTGTAAGAAACTCAAGCTGGACAGAATCACGCTGACTTCTGCTTTTCTATAACAAATATTTACTTAGCAGAACATGAATTGTGGTGACATGACCTTGTGACACAAAGGGCACAAGAACAACCCCCAAAGCAAGACTAGACAAGGCTTCAACACTGACTTAATCAGAGAAAAATAAATTTGACCTGTGTGAGGACTACCAGCAGAGACCAACTTCCTGATATTTCAGACACATGTCTTCTATGAACAGAAAAGTAAATACACAAAACACTTTAGTCTAGGTTCATCCTATGTCCATGTGAAGGGATGAGACTGTGCTCTTCCCTGGCTGAACCTTTCCAAGCTTCAGTACCTAGAGATGTGTCACCGCCTAGGTGTTCACTTTTGTTTCTGGCATGTGCTTTCACATTCATTTCACAATACACACCCTGTCCCTGTCACTTTCCCCTTATCTTGGCATTTGCACTCCTTTTCCCACTACAGAGGTAGACAATGCTCCTCATCTTCCCTTCCACAAGCTTTTCCACCATTCTCTCTCATTGTAGGGAAGAGCACTCAGCTGCTCAAGCCAGAAATCAGGAAACTGGCCTTAATACTGGCCTCTTCTCTCTTCCCCCACTCCTTCTTCTTTCCTCCATACTTCCCTTCTTTCTCTTTCCCTCTCTTCCCTTCTTCCCTGTCCTTACCACCTCTAATTCCCAGACATACAATCAGTTAACCACCAAGTCCTAAAACAGCTTCCTTCTAAAGCTCTCAAATCAATTATATCTCCTACCCCTATTGCCACCACCCTAGTCTCCTAATGAGCACCTCTCATGAAAATTACTGTTAATATAAGTCTCATTAGTCTCCTTGCTCCACTCCTATTTCCATTTAATCTAGGGGTGTCCAAACTTTTGGCTTCCCTGGGCCACAATGAAAGAATTGTCTTGGGTCACACATAAAATACGCTAACACTAATAGCTAATGAACTAAAAAGGAGGTCTCCCAAAAAATCTCATAATGTTTTAAGGAAGTTTATGAACTTGTGTTGGGTCACATTCAAAGTTGTCCTGGGCTGCATGCGGCTCACAGGCCACATATTGGATAAGCTTGAACCTATTCTGTAACTCTGCCAAGAGTGGTCTTTAAACATACAGATCTGGTTGTATCAATACCCTGCTTATTGGTTTCCTGCATCTACAGGCGTGCATCATATGACACCCTATGTTTGGTCTCTGTGCTCTGTCCATAACAGACTTCTCTCAGTTCTTCACGCGACCACCTGCTTCTCAGCACTCATCTCCAATGACAAAGAACCTTCCCTAACCCTCCTAGAAGATGGGAAACCCCCTGTCTCTAAGTCTCCATTGGACTTTTTGTGTTCTCCTTCAATGACTGTCTACTCTACAGGAAAAAAAACCTCTATAAGAAGAGGGTCCGTTTCTGCCTTACTACAGTAAATCCCCAGAGCCTAGCACAGTATCCGGCATACTCAATAACTTTTTTCTTTTTAATTTACTCCTGAATCATAACAGAATCATATGGCTGCAAGGACATGCTTTGGTCACCTAGTGAAATTTTTTGGCCTTCTAGTCCAGCCCCCTGTTAATACCTCAATTCTCTTCTAGCCTGGGGAGTGTTCATTATGACAAATAGAATAATTATTTAAGAAATTAATTTTCTGAGGAAAATGATCTGCTGTGAAATTTTAAAAGTACCATATAGTCTAGAGGTTAAAAATGTTGATTGTGGAGCCTGATTACTGGAGTTAAAAATCTTGGCTTTGTTACTTGCTAATCATGCAACTTCAGACTTCTTACTTAACCACTCCGTGCTTCAAATTAAATATCTATAAAATGGGGGAAAAAACAGTACCTTTTCCATAGGGTTATTATAGAATTAAATGTACTAAAATATGTAAACTGCATAGAAAAGGACCTAACACAGAGTAAGTGTTATGCTGGTATTAACTATTTTTATTATTACTAGAGTTTATATATGTGTATGCCACAAATTATGTTAAAACAGCTTTACTGAAACAGTCTGGCTTGTCAAATACAGTGCTAAAAAAGTAACCTCTCAAGCCTAATACATACAAAAGGTAACATCTGTAACTAAAAAAAGACTCATTAATTTATTCATACTTGGTCATTCATAATTAGTCCTTATTTCTACTTACAGATACTTATATTCCATTCCCCTCTTCTCTGGGCAAATGGAAGACTGAATTTCATATTCCTTTGTGGTGGGGAAGGGCCAGCTGTGAGTAGAAGTGGCCTGAATTACATCTGAGCTGGAAGACTGAACTGGTTGGAATGACACCCTCCAGAACTCTCTTCTTCCTGCCTTGGTGGTCATGGAAGCATATCCTGAGACAGAATCTCTATAAGTATGCATCCCTGACTGACTAAAAGCCCCTTGAATTCTTTGTGTGAGTGAGAAACAAGCCTCTAAGATTTTGGAGTAGTTTTTTACTACAGTATGATCCCACCTATTTTGATACATTAATATCTTTAGGCTATTACTTTTTTAAATGATCCATAGGAGAAAAACCTAAACAGGACTCTTTTTTCGACAGAGAGACAGAGACAGAGAGAAAGGGGAGTGCCCAGAGCAGTCTTCATGGCTGCAAATAATTAGTTTTTACATAGTCTCATTCCACAGGTGGGGGTGGGGCTTCACAGGGCAGGAACTGGGCTGGGGGCTTCCCTCATGAGAGGCACAACCCCACAAGACGGGGGCCTCCCACATGGGAAGGACCCTGGGGCAGGAGCTGAACCGGGAGCCTCCCACATAGGATACTTGCCCCAGACATAATCAAACTGGGGGTACACCCCAGTTCAGCATATTGGTCCGCACGGGCCAGGGCCAGGGCTTGATCCTTGGACCCTGGGACTGCAACTGAGTGCTCAACCCACTGAGTCATCCCAGCATCCCCTAGACAGGATTCCTTGGTCTTACGTTTTTTGTTTGTTTTTTTTAAAGATTTATTGTATTAATTTTTGACAGAGAGAAACAGAGACAGAGAGAGACAGAGAGAAGGGGAAGGGCCCAGAGCAGTCTCCATAGTTGACATTAGTTTTCCATATAGTTTCACTCCACAGGTGGGCACAGGGCTGCACAGGGCAGGAAGTGGGCCGGGAGCCTCCCACATAGGTCCCAGCAAGAACTGAACTGGGGGCACACCTCAATTCAGCATGTGGGTCCGCATGGGCCGGGGCTGGGATTCAATCCTTGGTCCTGGGGCTTCAAAGTGAGCACTTAACCCGCTGAGCCATTCCAGCTTTCCCTGGTCTTACTTTTTCTGTTGATTTCCACCTATATCCAACCAGCACTCAAGCTGAAGTGGCCAATATAAGGTTGGAGGAAGCCAAAGTTTATCAAGAAAGACTGACCAACCAGTAGGTATGAACTTGAAGTAAACTGTGTTAGCCTGACAGTGAGTTAGTGTGATCCAATAAGGCCCTCTTCAAGTCATTCCTTCTAGCAAATTTCATTTGATTACTCTGAAGTATTATACATTCAATGAATATTGGTGAGTCTATCATAAAATAAATTCTTATAATATATATATATTTTTTAATTTCTTTTTGGGTTAACTGTCTTATCAGTTTCTTCATTAATTGCAGACACTTGAACAGAAACGTTTAAATGTCTGAATGCCTACATACTGAAATAAAATACATCATCATATCTTGAAATGAATGTATGGAATTTACCATTCCAGAAGACATCTGTATTGACACTATTACCACATAATCTATTGAGATGGGTATTGCAAGAAGGACAAAAGACCATGTGTTTATCTTTTGACTATTAAAATGTATTGGGACCCTGTATATGTAACATTATGCCAAACACTGCTGAAGAGAAAAAGAATTGGAAAACTCAGTCAAAATGGCAGTTAAAAGAGTCTACTAAATGTTAGTAATGCAGTTTTTCTACCCAACAGAGGCCTTGCTGGTTGGTCCTCTTAGGAAGTTTGCACTGGGTAAAACATTAGAGCAAAACAACAAGCAAGACACTGAAGTGGTGAGGACTCCACCTACATGGTTCAGGTAACTGGGGACCCGTGCCCTTTCTAGGAGAAAGGTACCTGTCTAGCTCAAGACACAGCACATTCGGTGTAAACCATCACACGAAGAAAGCAGAAAAGCAGCCTCTTTAAATGCACTTTGTACTTTGCCCATGCACAGAGGTAATTATAACTAAACAACACTCTTATAAGGATTTGCTTAGTGTTTGTCTCCATCAGTAGGCAGTGAAGTGGACTGTGTTCATGAAACTCTTGCTTATCACTGATACCTGCCATTTATTGACTGCTAAGTCTGTGTCAACTACTGAGTACATTTGTGATTTCATTTAATCCTGAACTCTATGGAGGATCTGGTATTAGTCATATTTTAGAGATAAGGAAATTAAGCCTTGAGAAGTAGCTTACTGAAGGTTGTACAGGTAAACGTGAACCTGTTTGATGCCAAAGTAAACACTCACTGTGCTATACTATATAGCTAGGCAGAATGGAATTAATTTCTCCAAAATTTCTTTGTAGTATGTACTACAAAGCCCTAAGTCAAATCTTGCACACAAACGAAGGCAAATTAAACCAGCATAGGCAAAATTCCTGTGCATACCTGGCTAATTAGAAAACCTGCATGATCCTTTAAATGTCCTTGGTTTAAAAACAAGGACATTTTAAAAACAACAATAACGCTTCCCCATGTAATTCATTCTTTATTAATGGCAATTTTACAACTCATCAAGAGGACTGCCATGGCTTGAATTTTTGTCAAGATTATGTAACTGCAGTTATTTTTTTTTTAAGTAAATGAAAATATATCAAATTCCATAAAAGTTGACCCGTACCAAGACAAAAGACTGCAGTAGAATGAAGATACAAAAATCCTGCTGCTTTGTTGACACTCATGGAAGAATGTATGACCCACCAATTAGAGACAGAGAATTTGGGTCATTGGATATAGCAATTTGTTACAATTCAGCTGTCAATTTTGGGATCAGAAAGATAGGCAGGGACTCAGGGGACTTTTCAATCACCTGGTATAACAAGCAACAAACAAAAGATGCTATAAATAATTCCGCAAAGTAAAAAAGAAACTAAAACAGTAATATCTGAAAACTGTGACTGACTTCATACAAAGACTAGTGGTATCCTTATTCTCAAAAAAAATATCAAGAAAAGAAACAAGAGCTCTAATAGTTATCAACAAATTTAGCATGCTGCCAAAGGGCATGTAAGTGAAATAAGTTCAAGGATGTTAGAGTAGACTTTGTCCACTCATACTGAACTTTGACACAAAAGAGCTAGTTATTAGACATCTTTTCTGAATAAGTAAGATTACAGAACAACAAAAATTATAGGGAAAGAAAAAAAACACCATATCTCTCCCTCCTCTTCTCTATCCACTAGCCTCTTTACTAGAAAAAGGGTATATGATATAGCTTACCATGCTGAAGAACCCCATCCGGAAAAATTAATATTTAAGCTTTTCTGAGAGTCATAAATTCAAAGAATCTGGTGGGATGCTAAAACTGAGCTAAAATTTAGCCAAAGGGGGAAACCAGGATGGCTCAGTGGGTTAAACGCTTTGCAGCCCTGGGGACCCAGGATTGAATCCCAGCCCCAGTCCATGTGGACCCATGTGCTAACTGGGGTGTGCTTCCCATGCAGGTGGCCCCCAGTTTCTCGCCTTCTGGCTGGGCCCCTGGCTTGAGGAGGCATGCCTCCCATGTGGGAGGCCCCTGGCCCAGTTCTTGCGCTGCGGGGCCCCTGCCCAACCTGTGTGAAATGAAACCATGTCGAAAACTGATGATGTACAACTATGGAGACTGCTCTGGGCCCTCACCCTTCTCTCTGTCTCTGTTTGTCTCTGTCAAAAAGAATAAAATAAATCCTTAAAATTTGGCCATAGGAGGGGAAGCAGGGATGGTTCAGTGGGTTAAGTGCTCACTTTGCAGCCCCAGGGACCGAGGACTGAATCCTAGCCCGGGCCTGTGTGGACCCATATGCTGAACTGGGGAGTGCCCCCAGTTCGGTTCTCACTGGGGTAAGACCCTGGCCCAGTTCCTGCCCTATGCAGTCCTGTGCCCACCTGTGGAATGAAACTATGTGGAAAAACCAATGATGTGCAACTATGGAGACTGCTCTGGGCCCTCTCCGTTCTGTCTCCCTCTCTCCCTCTCTGTCGAAAACAATTGAAAAAAAAATAAATTTAGCCATAGGAGAATGAAGCCTGTAGGAATATTTGTGAATGTTCTTTGGTCCTAGTTTACTAGCTTTAAAACAGACCTAGAGATGTACATTCACATAACCCCCAAAAGGCACAGTATAATTTAAATTTGGCTTGTTCAGCCACAGTTCTTGTTAACTTAATCGCAGAGCTCACACCTAAGAACTCATGATAGCAATCAGTGTGTCAAGGGTCACACCAGAGGAAAAGTGGGGATGGCAATGACTGCCTTTGCTCTGTTCCTCGGCCAAAGTCCCTCTTCCACCACCCTAATTTGCCAGGACTGTATTACATTTTGCCCTACCCAAGAGCACATGAATGGCATGAAAGCACAGATAACCTCTCTAACTTGACACATGCAAAATTCTTAACACAAAAGGAAAGGAAATGGGGAAAAGGGGGAGAAAGAAAGCCCTAAGAGGAAAGGAGAAGGTGAGAGACATAGTTTTAGAAACCAAGATGTAAAGTGAAATTAGGCATGAAGGGAAATAGGAAGAGGGACAGTTGTCTCTCTTGTTCAAATAACATTTCCAACAACCAAGCACACAGCCAGATCCAGTCCCTTTTCTCGGTGGCATATAATCTCTTAATTAAGGTTATTCCATTCAACCCTTTGTCCCCATGTTTCCACTACAATATTTATGAGGACTGTATGAGAAAATAATTGATAAAACCACATAGCCCATCTGGGTACTATTCACTAACAACTCAGAGACCATGCAGTAATAATAGTGAGTTCTGGGTGCTCCACTTTACAAAGGTCACAGAAAAATGGGAATGCATTCAGAAGCAAGCGTCCAGGAAAGGACAAGGAAAGGATCCAGAGCAAACTAATGAGGAGCTGGATGTGTTCAGCCTACGGAAGAGAGGAGTCTAACACTTGAAGGGCTCTCACATGGGAAAATGACTGTTATTGTTTTCTGTGGCCTCCAGGGTAGGAAGCTAAAATCAAGGGATAGAATACACAGAAAATTTTCAGCTTAATAAAAGGAATAACTTTCTTAGCAGGGTTATTCAAAGACAGAACAGGGTGCCTCAGAAGACAGTCTCATTTCATGCAAATGGGTAGGCAACCACTTAAGCAGAGATGCTTACAAAGAGGTTGCTTATGCACTGACTGAATGTCTGGCACCAGGTCAGTGTTTCTCTAAGTATATAATTCAAGGACCGCCTAATGTGCTTATTAAACAGAAAATAATAGGAATTCAGAAAATAATGCAAGTTCCTGGACCACTCTAGCTTTCATGGCTCAGAAGAGGCAGTGCCTGGGGATCTGCATTGCAACAAGCTCTCTAGGTAATTCTAATGTACACTAAGATTGGGAACTAGACTAGGTGGCCTGTGAAGCTTCATGTATCTCTTATCCTCTAATATCACTTGGGCTATAGTTTTCCTGCTTTGATCATTTTCTGTTGCCTCTGTCAGAAAACACCACTACTCGAGTTTCACTAACCCCTTCTCTTTGTCTATTGAAAACCTATCCACCCCTTCAAGATCTAACTTAAACAAATGATAAGTGATTTTAAAAAAGTCTCCTAACCCCATGTGATTCCTGATTACTCTGAACTGCACTGCTACTTTGTATCATACCAATGGAACTTGTTACTACAAAATAGAGTTAATAATACCTACCCCCACACTAAATATATTTTGAGGGAAAGGTGTCTGTCTCCTCCCTATTTTATCCTCACTACTTAGCACAGATGTTGACACACACACTGTGTTCTAAACATGAACTTAACAAATATTTGCTGAATGTCTTATAATGTGGATATTTTGTGCTTACTTCAGTGTAGGCTCTGTGAAGGCAGGTGCACATCTCTAGTCATTGTGGTCCTAGCACAGTGCTTAAATAGACCAGAGGGTCTGATAAACCTTGACTCAAACTAACTAATGAGTAATAGCCGTTTTCTTTCTGGGTTTTTAGGGAATGAGGCATTTTTACAAACAATTGTTTCATCTAGTACTCACCGCCATTACTTCTTAAAACTTACACTAGCCTTAAAAGCGTACCTCAAACATGTCTGTAAATGGCAAACATTTTGAGATACCTCAAAGATTATAATGATTATGAGTTGCAGAAAAGAGGCCAAAGAAAAGAAGCAGGCTCCATTTCTTCTATGGTACAGGGCAGTGACAACACATGAAAACAACAATAGTGCCCCAAAGCATCCCACGTATCGTAAAAAATAGTATCATTAGTCCTTCCAACTCATGGAAGTCCTTGCTTCCACACTTACCCTCAACACTGATTCCTTCCTGTTTTCTAAATACTTTGTCACCAGCCTGTGGTGGAAAAGCCTCCCTTGTCCCTGTTGCCACATTTCATTTCTTCTTTTCACTCTAAACTTACTGGATAAAAGTCTACCACTCTCTGCCTCCACTTTTCTACTATAATTTACTACTGGCATTTGTTGCGGAGTTCTCTTGATTCATCTTCGAGCATTTCTCTTATGTCCATCTCTCATTTTCATTCCCATCTGACACCTATTGTTCTATATGAAACTGCAATCTGGAAAGTTCCTAAACACTAAAACCAACCTTGGGTTTTGAAAGAAGCTTTACTTCATGTATCTGAAAAATTACAGTGTGTAGTCTACTGAGGAGAGGAGACCTAAACCTATAAAAAATATAAGCATTATAAGAAATACAAATTTTTTAAAACCCTCATTCTTTCGGAATCATCTGCCAATACAGAAAGGCTCTTTTTCCTTATGCTAATTGAGGGCAGCACCTCTGGTTCCATCTTCTAACCTGTTCCCTTTCTCCATTTTGTCCTAAAATAACAATAACAGCAACATTACTTCTGTTAATAATAGGTATCATTATTAATTGATCCCACTAAGCTAGGCACTTTCCATATTGTGGTTACTCCTTACAATCATAATGGTATTATTCTCCCTATTTTCAGTTAAAGAATTTGAGGCCTCAAAAGTTCAAGTAACTCAGTCCCTAAGGTCAGAGCACTACTAAGGGACTAATTGAGACTCTAACCCATGTCTATCTGGTTCCAAGCCAATAGACCACTATATTATACTGCCTCTTAATAACACTAATAGCTTCAATTGTTTTTGCAATCACTTCCAAACTTTCAAATTGGTAAATATTAACAAAGCCGTGTTTTAGTAAGATAAATCTAGTGGTAATGTACAGGATGGATTGGAAAGGAATTAACTGGAGGTTGGGAAACCAATTAAAAATGTAATAATTTAGGCATGAGTCCATAATGGCCTGCACTAGAATGCTGGCAATGGGAATAGAAAAGAGACAATATGAGGCAAATTATGAAAGATGAATCAAAAGAACTTGGCAACTGCTTAAACATACGAAGTAGGAGAAAAAGGATCAAAGCATACCTCCCAGGCGGGAGGCCCCCAGCCCAATTCCCACCCTGCGTGCCTCCACACCCACCTATGTGGGATGCAACCATGTTGAAAACTGATGACGCACAACTTAAAAAATAAAAAAGACAAACAAAAGAAAAAAAAAAACCTCTTAAAAAAAAAAAGAATAAAACAAAGATGTGACCTAGATGTAGGAAGGTGATCACTTTAGAACACATCTATCTTTAAAATAAAAATACAAGTGTCTTTTTGCTTTTCCTTATTGTGACACTAAAACTAATGAAAAGGACTTCAATTCATATATTCACATAAGAACATTGATTTCTGATTGTAGCAAATACCATTGTGTTCCTTGCATGCAATCCCTTTTTTTCCTGACTTATAAAAAGTGCAATGCCTGCAAATTCCAACACCATTCATTCAAAGGAGATGGTTAATAGGTCTCATCTGTTTAGCTGGAAAGCGTATAACAGGTCCTTCATAAGAAGACCACAGACAATCATTTGAGTGAAAATTTATGCAAAGTAACAGATTAGTAACAGTTTTACACCAGCAGGGCTTCATGTCTCATTATTTTATACTGACTACTAATAGAGTTTAGTATTAGAATTTGAAAAGGAACAAAATGGAAAGCTCTCCCCGCAGAATTTATTGTACTCTTTCAGCTATTATGGGTTTCATTACAGATTTCTACTCCAAGGCATTATTCTTTGTTTTATTTTTAAAATGTGGCTCATACTTTAAAATGGCTTTCTGGGATATCTCTTTATTTGCATGAATTCAAATGAAACTCTGTTCTCTGTCTGCTGTCATCATTCTGCTCAGCAGCTTGTTACATATTTTATAGGGTTAGGACGTGATTAACAATAGACTCCTCTACAGCATCCCATAAAACAACAAAATCAACAGCAAGGCTCAGCAAAGTAAACATCCAGAGTGCTTTTAAATATTTGGTTTTATAGTTTTTAAATGGCAAGTTTTAAAAGAAATGCTATGTTGTAGATGGGGATGTAGCTAAGGAACCATCCTATGATTGAGGACAGTCTGGTAACTGGATAGATTCTGTATGAAGAATGTTCCCTACTTAGCTCTTTATTCTCTTTTGATATCCACTGGAACACCAAATGTCCCCCTGCATATTGCATATCATCCCAGATGAAGACAGAAGATGATATAGGGAATTAAAGTGCTTCAAGTGCAATAACTGTTACATAAATAAATCAAGTTGCTGTTTGGAAAGAGAAGACATCAGAAAATGGGATAAATTTCAAATGGCACAGGAATGTTCAGGATGCTTTCCAAATCCAACCCTGTATTCTACAGACACATGAAACAGAGCTATACATACCAGGTCATGCATCAACAGGACAAGTAGTTTCCTTTTGTTGAGGAAGATAGTAGAAAAATAAATGCTGGAAAGTTTTTCAAAGGTGATTAAAAAGTTAAGTGAATAATGACTCAGATGTACTTCAAAATGAAAATTCTTCAAGAAAGTAAGTATGGGATTCATGTAATTAACCTAACATTTGCACAATGTATTGCAACAAAATATAATAAAGTTAGTGTACAAAACATTTTCTGATGTTAACTCAGTATTCATATCCTCTGGTGGACAGAGCTGTTTTATTACAAAACAGATGAGTACAAAGTATTAAAAATTGGGGGAAACACTGTATTGTGTAACTTCTTAGTTTATTGTTTTTGAGATTAAAGTGTTTAAAATTAACATATGGAATTCTGGGTTATAAAGCACTGACAGATCATCCCAGTCTTAGGAAAACTTATGTTTAAAAAATATCTTCCCACAAATAGTTTTAAAAGCATCGTGGATGAAAATGGGGCTCTGTAATAAATCTAACTGAAAGTAACCTCACAGAGTAATCTATCATAAATACCTAACTGGGCAGGTCACTGTGGGTAGTCATATCCCAGGCATATAGCTTCTTTAGTAAAATGTATATCTCTGCCTTAGCAAGTCCCATCCATTGTTCTTGTGCACCTAGGTTAACACACCTTTGAAATAAGCCATAACCACCCTCAAGAGGGCACATTATCTTCTTAACTATCCTGCAATCCAATCTCCACATTGTTTTCTCCCATCTCCATGCAATCTTCCTTATGATCTCTCCTTAATTTGAAATGCATAAAAGAAGCTGTGAAACTGTCATTCTCTAGCAGAGGTCTCCAAACTACAGCCTGAGCCCTCTCATTCGGCCCGTGGAGACCTTTTTATCTGAATAAAATAATATTAAATAAATAATTAAAAGCAACATCTATGTTTTGATTCTTTTTTATTTGGACCTCAAGTGTGTAGTCAGCCCCCAAACTGCTGTTTGATAGTTAATACGGCCCGCGGGCTGAAAAGTTTGGAGACCCCCGCTCTAGAGCATTTGAGCTCTTGCTTCCTGGCAATTGTTGTCAGTTTGGGCTCAAATAAACTCTTACAAAAATTTTCTACAGGTGTGGACATTTCTTACATTGACAGGACATTTGGATTATATTAAGGTGACCAGATTATTTTTTTTTTTTTTTATCTTTTCACATTTATAGAGAGAAATTATCTTTTTGTCTTCAGTGCATAGTTATTTCTATTTTACTTTTTG
>PVKE010031441.1:0-19031 GCA_004027555.1 Craseonycteris thonglongyai
CTCACATTTTAAATAATTCTATAGCACTTGGCTTAATTTGAAATCATTAATTTCTAAAATATATTAAAAGGATATTGTATGTTATAAGATTTAATTGTACAATACCTGGATTTTTTAACTATTTAGATGAATTTAAATTTTTAATTTATAATAAACATAAGGTCTTATGTAAGAGATACAGTTTTGTTCATGAAATAAATTTAATCTCTATAAAATAAATTGATATGTTAAACCTTTTCAAAATATTTTTATTTACGCAACAGTTTTTCTGTGATGTAGTCTACAATTGACTTTTTAATATATATATGCCATCCTTTAAAGTCTAAATAGCCACCTTCATATCAATTCTATATATATTCAATAAAGTCTCATAGTCACATTTTATTCAGTGTATTCCTTTCATTAAAAAATAAAAGGAGACAGTTTATTTTGGTGGAGTGGAAGTTCTAGAACAGTGGTTCCCAACCTTTCTCCAGTTGTGAACCCCTTTTAAACCCATTTCTATAAATTGTACCCCTTGTTGTTAAAACAGCTGGTTTTAAATACCGACCCTTTTGTTCAGTGCCTATCTTAATGTAAAATAGTGGAAATGAAGTAATAAGTTAGGAAAGAAAAATTGCAACACTAAAAATATGACCACAGATTTAATTTTACAATATTCGTAACACAGTTAAGTATTATTACTGATTATTTTTCACGTACCCCTGAATGGCCCAGCCTGTACTCCTGGGGGTATGCGTACTACCACTTGGGACCCAGTGCTCTAGAAGAAAAAAGAGTCTGAAGTTTTGCTTCAAAATGGCATTGACATAAGGCATGATCAACAACCAAATATAACAGAAAAGATATTTAAAAAAATGTTTGTAATTAAAAATTTTTTAACATACAGTTAATGCTAAAATGTATAATAATATATAAACTACTAGCTAGCCTTATACAAGTATACTTGGATTTTATACCATAACTAACAAAAATCTGTATCTTCATACCTAGTCATCAGGGTTTTTTCTCCCTCTAAATTATTTTTAAAACCAGCCATGTGTTAAATTTTTCCCTTTTCTTTCATAACTGGGAAGCTACCAACACTAAAAGTTATCTCCCAACATTTCCCGTTTACAAAGATCTCAGTGAAGTTTTAGGGAAATATAATTGAGGACAAATTTTGGATGTTCACATAAAACATTTAAAGTAGAAAATGTATACTAATAAATAAAGCTGAGTTATAATAAACTGTATAATAAACTCCTCCTTATTTAGAATCTAAAGCAAAAGAAAGAGGGGAGGAAAATTTAAATGTATAGGCCCCATAAAAGTAAATAGTAGACAGTAAGTTGTTTTTTTTCCCCCAAAATTGTAGGATATCCATCTGGTCACCATAGATTAACCCCAATCTCTTAAACCTTATACGTTTTTATTTATTTTGCACTGATAATTGGTGTTTATAATAACAACCTTGGATTATTTTATGGTTCTTGAATATTTTCAAAATCTTCAAAGAAAGATGAAAATATTGTAAGTGTATATATGGCAACTTGCCCTTCACGGTGCCGTGCATTCATTTCTTGCTATATGGGACACAATGAACAAATCACACTTACTTATATGTGCAAGCCATTCAGACCAACTGTCCTAGTCCTTCCAGTGTGAGATAAAAGGACCAAGTGAGTAAAAGGTGAAAAAAAACCCAAACCTAGGAAGGCTCCGTAGCTGCAGGGCTGTGTATAGGAGTACTCAGACCTTTTCTACAAGATATAACCAGCCAAGAAATTAGATACTTATTTCTTCAAACCTTTATCCATCTGTGAAGTTTACATTCCTGTGGCATTTAAGTGTAACTTCCTTAAAATGATGAAGATGCAGACAGTGTTTTACTGCCCTGCCCTGTGCCCAACAGAGATTAGCAGGCATAGCTCAACCCTTCCACTCTGCATTCATCCAGAATTCATTTCTAAAAGAGAGGTGTTTGCATTCTGTGACATTTGCTCCAAAGCCTGAATGAAACAGTTGTAATATCTGACCAAAGGTTATCCACTTCCATTCTCTTCTTCCTAACTCTAACCTATGTGACCAATCTAGGAATGTCTAAGGAAGGTTGGAGAATGGTGTCAGGGTCCCTGTTCTTAGGTTCCTTGCCCTTTAACTGTGGGAGGAAATTTCTAGTGAGGCAGAGATCAGAAGCTTGGACTGCCTCTCTGGAAATGTAATCCCAAACAGTATCCAATGGGGATTCTTCCTTCTTGATAAACTCCGTGTATAAATGAGAACACAACTTTTCAGACATGGACACTGAAGTTTCATTAATAGTTGTAGCCCATCAGCTCCTTAAAATATGATTTGATAAGGTAATGGATGTTTAGATGGATGGATACATTGACGAACAGATGAAACAGTGACTGACATAGCTGACCAGAGAGTTATGAAGTACCAAAGGATCAAAAGTCTTGAAAGACATGGAACTTACGTCAAAGCGAGAGTTCACCTAGAGGTACTCGGCATTCTTTGAACACCTCTGCCTAAGACAAGTCTGAATTCAAACCACCTGATCCTGCCTTTATACCATTTGGTTTCTTTTTAATCCTGCGTATCCATATTGTCTAATCCTACTATTGCCTGAACCATGGTGTTCAATGCACACCAGTTGTCTTGCTTCAGAACAACTGATTCATGTTTACTTATTGTATTTAATTTGTTAGTAGCACACTAATCAGTTGCCATTGTCTCTCATACATTTTTATTTGGGAGACAAAAGCAGTATTTCGTCACAAGATTAAATTTTCTTTTATGCTAGAGATCCTATGGGAGTTGTTTACAACAAAAGAGAAAATTCTATTGCGTATGAGATTTATAAAACTTTGTTAGAAGATTAATAGGCCATAAAGTTCAAAAATATGTTTTCTTTGAATCTGTAAGCTTAAATTTAAATATGGATTTATCATGTTTCAGCATAATAAAACTAGAGAAATTACTTTGAGCAGTTTTATATAACTTAATAAATTTGGTGGCCTAATATTAACCATAAATTTTTAAAATTATTCTAGAACTATTAATATTGTTTTAAAGAAAATATACCATTTTAAATTAACTTTTTTACATGGTAACCAAAAGTAAAGAATAATGCAGCAATGTGGTGTTCAAATACGTAATTGAAATTGAGGATCCTCTATGAAATATCCACCAGACAAAACTTGTCATAGGATGTTTACATTTCCATAATAAATAGAAAGACTATTAAAAATAATTATTGTATTAAAATTTAATAAATTTTTTATTGTTAGAAGCCTTCTTCTGCCACCTGAGCATAAAACCTTTGCATTATCTTAAAAAAATATTTTTTTAATTTTCTTGTGTCTGATACATGCAGAGAAAGTATGTCAAATAATATTTAAGCACTATGACATACAAAATGAACATCATGAACTGACCACCCAAGTTAAGAAAGAACATTATCCACCTGCGTGCTTCTTCCTCTCCTATGCCTCCCTGTCCCAGAGGCAACCATTGCCCTTAATTGTGGGTTGATGCATATATGCCTCTGAATTGCATGTTGTTTACTTTTGCTTGATTTTGAACTTTATAAAAATGGTTACATATTGTAGGCAATCTGCATTTACATTTTCACCCAATGTCTTATTTTTAATTCATCCATTGTCCTGTGTGCAGTTCTAGTTTATTCATTTGGCTGGATACACTATCCCATTGTATGATGAGAAGTCAACTAATTGTTAGGAATATTTGGGCCATCTCTACTTATGTAGTTTTGAAAATGCTGCTGTGTATATTCTTGGATGTGTGCCTGGTGCACATGGGTAAAAGTTTCTCTAGAAAATGTTGGGACGAGATTATGAAAATGTTCAACTTTTCTAGGTAGTGCCAAATTAACTCACAATGGGGTTTTACCATTTTGTACTCATATTAGTAGTGTGTAAGACTGGCAGTGGTACACACTCTTGCCAGCATTTGTCATTGTCAGACTTCTTGATTTTTGCAAACATAGTGAGGGTAAAATGATGATGCATTTTCTGATGACTAATGAGGTTGGGCACCTTTTCGTATGTTTACTGTTAAGATTTCGGCTTTTGTGAAGTACCTGGTTATGCCTTGCCCTCATTTTTCTTTTGGGTTGCTTATCTTTATTTGCCGGTATACTTCGGAAAATCTGGGGACTACTCTTTTGTTAAGTATATATGCTATAAATCTCCCCTTTCAAGTTTTTTGTTTTGTTTTGTTTTCATTATCTTTATGGTGTCTTTTGATGAATGAAGGTTCTTGATTATATTGTAGTGTAACTTATCAATTTTTCAAGTTAGTGCCCTTTGAGTAATGTTTATGAAATCCTTTCTTATCTCAAAGTTAAAAGTCATTCCCATATTTAAAAAATTTTTTGTCTTTCACATTTGGTCTCTAATCCACCAGGCATTGATTTAAAAAATATATATAGCTTTTTAAGATACAATATCATACAACTCACCCACCTAAAGTGTACAATTCAGTGGGTTTTAGTGTAGTCATAGTTATGCAACTATCATTCCAATCAGTTTTAGACCATTTTATCACCTCCTTTCAAAACACTCATACCCATTAACAGTTACTCCTCTCCCTCTCCCCTCCCAACAATCCAGTCCTAGGCAACCACTAATCTAAATTCTGTCTCTCTAAATGTGCCTGTTCAGATAGCAGAGTTGCTCAGCGGAAGTGTGCTGGACCCATAAATGTGCCTGTTCTGATCATTTCTTATGAGTAGAATCACATGACATGTAGTCATTTATGATTTGCTTCCTTCATTCAGTATGTTTTCAAGGTTCATTCATGTTGCAGCATTTTATTACTGAATGATATTCCATAGTTTGTATATTCTATATTTCATATGTCCATCAGTTGATGGACATTTTGATTGTTTCTGCCTTTGGGCTATTACGAAGAAGGCTGCTATGAACATTCATGTATAAGTTTTTGTGTGGAGATATGTTGTATTTCTCTTGGATATATACTTAGAAATGGAGAGAATTGATTTTTGTGTATTGTACAAGGTAGAGATCCAATTTCATTTTATTCCATATGAATAATTTATTGTCTTAGCACACAGTTTTTAGACTGATTCATCATTTGCCCACTAAACTATGATGCCATTTTTGTCCAATGTGAGCCTGTTTCTAGGCTCTGCATTATGTTTCATTAGTCAAGTTCTCTATTCTCTATGATAATATTACACTGTGTTAATTTCAGTAACATTATTTTAGGTCCTCATATCTGGTATGGAATGTCATGCCACCTTTCTCTTCTTTACGAGTATCATAGTGCTGTGTTCTCCCGTACATTTTAATAACACGTTTAAAGACAGTTTTGTTTTTATTTTTTATTTTTAGTCATAATAGTTAAGAATACACATAGTGATAGTAGGCATTCTTTTCTTCTTCCTGATTTTAAGGTGGCTATTTTAAAACATCATAATAAATAATGAACAAAATTTGCTGAGTTTTTGGTAAATACTTTTGATTAGTTAAGAATGGTTTCTTTTATTCCTATTTTGCTAGGCGTTTCTATCATGGAATTTTATTGAATGTTTTTCTGTGTATTGAGATAATCATAAGGCTTTTTTCTTTTACTATGTTAATGGAGTAAACAATATTATAGGTTATTTTCTAACATTACATCAATACAATTTTTTTCATGATGTATTATCACTACATTTGATTTGCTAATAATTATTGTGATTGACCTGAAACTTTTCTTTTTTGGAAATATTTTTTAATTGATGTTATGCTAGCCTCATGAATTGAATTGCTGAATAATCCTTTTTTTTTCTATCCTCTGACAGAATTAGTCTTAGAGTGAGTTATTTGTTTCTTAAATAACTGGTAGAACAGGCCAGTAAAACCATCTGGGCTTGATATTTCATTTCTGGAAAGATTTTTGACTGCTATTTAAATTTTTGTAATGGTTATAGGATGACTCATATTTTCCATTTTTTTTCTAGACAGTTTTGGTAAATTTTTGTAGCTTAGTGATTTTTCCTTCTCATTTAAATTTGATATTTATTGGCATTTATAGATTTTTATAAATGTTGGACTGCCCTTATATTTGCAAGTTAGTGATTACATATTTTATTTTTATACTTTACTGGACTTGGTGTGTTAATAATTTACTTAGTATTTTTATGTGCGTGTTCATGAGCAAGTCGGCCTATAATTTTTATTTCTCTTTGTATTCCTGTCATCCTTCAATATCAATCTCATAACTTCTCAAATAGTTTGAGTGTATTTATCTTTATCCTTTGGAAAAGTTTGAAAAAAAAAATAGAATAATCTATCTCTTGGGAAATTTGTTTAGAACTTACCTGTAAAATTATTTGAGCTTAGTGTTTATTTTGTGAGAATATTTTTAACTATTCTTTCAACTTCTTCAGTTAGTTTGTTTAGTCCTATTTCTTCTTTTGGCATTTTATATTTTCCTAGGCATCTGTTTCACTTAAGTTCTTTAGTTGTTGTCATAATATTTTTACAGCATTATCTTTTTAATCTGTGGTGGATCTGTATGTCCCTTTTACATTTTAATATTTTATTAAAATTTTGTTTTACTGTATTTTAGTTATCTTTTTTATATTGCCATATCTTTATTTTTATCCCAAATATTGTTAAGTTGTGCTTTTTTTCTTGTTTCTCTCATCAGTCTTACCAGAAATAGTTCTATATAAATTCTTAAATTGGTTGCCCACTTCATTAATAATTAGCCTTTTAAAAATACATAAATAGGGGAAGCCAGGATGGCTCAGTGGATTAAGTTCTCATGTTGCAGCCCTGCGGACCGGGGATCAAATCTTGGCCCTGGCCCATGAGGACCCATATGCTGAACTGGGGAGAGCCCCCAGTTCAGTTCTCACTGGGGTGAGTCCCCGGCCCAGTTCCTGCTCTGTGCAGCCCCACGCCCACCTGTGGAATGAAACTATGTAGAAAAACCAATGATGCACAACTATGGCAACTGTTCTGGGCCCTCCCCCTTCTCTCTGTCTCTGTCTCTGTATCTCTCTCTGTCAAAAATAAAAATACTGGTAAATCTTTAAAAATACATAAATAGCAGGGTAAGGACACTGTTTTTTTTTTTTTTTTTTTGCTTTGTCTTTATTCTTCAAGATTTGATGAGGAATATTTTTATTATCAGTCATTTCTAAGAATTTTTATTTAAATGTTATGAATTCATTTTTGATTAGGAAATAGGTTAACTTCAATCAGAATTTAGAAGTCACAAAAGTAGATACAGTAAAATAGCCCCCACTGTGATGAGAGAAACAACTTCTATTTTTCTGAGTTGCTACCTATGCAGTTTATAGTATGCTAACTCTACTCACACCCAGAATCTGGACATTTAGATACGACTTGGGTTTAGGATTCCCACCATCAGGACCTGGTTTACCCTGCCCGGGGCTTCTTTTTAAAATCACCATTTAGAGTTAAAGAGTGGAAGTTTGGAGGGGAGAGTCTGGAAGAGTGAATGCCCAAATGCTGATAAATCTGCACTTGTTATTTTCAACTCCTCACCCCAGCAAGGTGTTTGCTTGCCTTGGCATGACCCAACTCATAGCAACACCATGTTGGGTTCTTGCTCCTAACATGGCGATGAGACAGATTAAGATTGTCCCCTGGCAACAAAAGAAAGAGGCAAGAGCAGAAAGTAAAGCATTCTTCCACCCCCACCCCTTTCAGCAGTTTTCTGGTTTTCTCCGCAGGCTACAATTCCTTCCCTTCCACACACATACAGTCCCCAGTTCACGCCAACCTTTGTTCTTTCTTCCCAGGAGCTTCTCTGGGTTTGTTTGTTGTTGTCGTCGTTATTAATATCTCAGATTCGTGCTTCCTGTGGTTTCTCTATGGCTGATGTTGAGAAACAAATGCAGCAGCCCATGTTAGTTCACCATCTTAATATCACTGAGTGTTTTTAAAAGAACACACAGTGCAATATGTAGATGATGTATTATAGAAATGTGCACTTGAAATCTATATAATTTTACTAACCAATATCACCTCAATAAATTTAATAAAAGTTTAAAAGTAAATAAATAAAACCTTTTGATTTCTAGAAACATAACTGTTGTTACTGCCTAAGTCTGTCTACTCTTAGAAGACTTAATTAACTCTTGCAGAACATGATTAAATTGACCATCTCTTTTCTTATGTCCAAGTATTGAGTTCAAAGGGGAGGAATCATAAAACAAGGAGAGGAGGAAGAAAAGAAGGAGGGAAGGAAGGAGAGAGGGAGGGAGAGGGAGGACATTTTTGTATGTTTGTGGGTCTTTTGCAACTCTTTCAGGACTTTCCTATTCATAGCTTCCGCCCATTTTTCCCTTTTTACAACAAGGTTATCGCTGACATGGAGGCCCAAGTCCACAAGCTGAGAGAAGAGCTGATCAGTGTGAACTCACAGAGGAAACAGCAGCTGGTAGAGCTCGGACTTCTTCGTGAGGAGGAGAAGCAAAGGGCCACGCGGGACCATGAGACTGTGGTCAGCAAACTGAAGGCTGAGTCAGAAAAGATGAAGATAGAGCTGAAGAAGACACATGCTGCAGAGACAGAGCTGACACTGGAGAAGGTAAGACAGCCACTCCATGTTTTATAGACGGCTGAAACCCAGCACTTGAAATTCACTGCTGCTACCATTATTTTCCATCTTTACAAGGGGGTGGGCTTAGAATTACTCTTCAAAGTTATAAATTACTCAAATGAACAGTATTCTATACAATTCCTTTAATGAAAAGTCAAGGGAAACGTGAGAAAACTGTATTATTTTAATGGTACTTAGACATATAGCAAGACACTTGAACTGTTCATTTGAGTTACTATAGTAACTAAACACACATTGTGTTAAAACAGTTACAATATTGTCAAATATTATACTGATTTTCTTAGGTTAAAACTAGGTTTCAGATCATCCCAACTTGTCTTATAATCATTTATAGATTTTACAGTTGTTTTATAGCAGTGTAACAGAAATGGTGATATATTTTCCCAGATTGAGAGTTTAGATTAGAAAAGTTTCTTTAGAATTTTATATTTTTGAAATAAATATCAATATAATGTTTACACATCTTAGGTTGACTTATATTCCAGGGACAACCTCAGATATTCTTTTATTTTGATTTTCTAGAAACGTGTAAATGTTTCAATTTGGTAGTATTGTGGATTGCTGTTAATCTTAACAAATGTAAATTGTCCCTTGAGTTTCTTATCAGTCTTATCTTGGGATCAAGAAACTTGAAAAGCATAGTTGAAGAATCTTCTGTTTAATTTATTCCCCTCTTCTTCTTCATCTTTAAATAATGTTAAGCCTTTATAGAGCAACCATACACCACCATTCTAGACACCACTCCCTTTATGTTACATGAGGCAAGATCATAAGGTGCTTACTTTGTAGTACCTACATTTATCTGAGAGTCAGACGTCAGCAACTTTGCCCTGGCAGCATAGCTCTGAACCCAGGAGAAATGAGGGAAAGGGCTGTGAAAAGGCAGGAGGGAACCTGGTGAGATGGCCCTGAGGACGCATTGTAGGTGCCCGCAGGTAGTGAAGACACAGCAGTGACACTAATGGGCCAGAGGAGACACGCTTGAGAGTCATCTCAGAGATGGCTTTGATTAGACTAATTAAGTATAATTTGACCCTTACTAAGTTGGGAATGTAAAAGTTTCTAGTTTGGGGAGGGAAAAGATGAATTCAGTTATAAACTTGTTGAGTTTGAGGGGTCATCACTATACTGACTGTGATGTTTCCTTCCTGTTGAAGGAACGTTTATAGATAATCACAAGAGAAGGCAGGACTAGCAGAAACAGCTGTAGAAATCACCTACAGAGAGAGGCCGGCCTGTTCAAGAGGGGAATGCAGAGTACAGAAATAGCTTGAAGGAAGGACTTCTGTTATGAGGTTGAAGTTGGGGAGGAAACAGTCAAAGAAGGGTCATCAAGAGGAATAGGAGAAGAATGTATTTTCATGGGAATAAAGGAAGAGAATAGTTAGAAAGGATTATCAAGAATGTGACAGAAAATCAGGAGGAATGAGGGTGGAAGAGAGAGGGTGGGGAAGGTTAAGGGATTTGAAACTGAGAAGTCGGGAAGGTCTTGGACAGAGCACTGGAAATGACAGTGTGGACAGAAACGTGGTTGCAGAAGAGAAGTGAGAGAGTAGTAAGGAAGTGGGGGTAGTGAGTGCTCTCTTGTTTTGGAAAATCTGATACTAAAAGGGAAATGTAGTTCCAAAGAGCAGCAGGAGTTAAGGCGAATTTATTTTTAAGTTGAAAATGTCTTGAAATACAGGAGAAGGGACTGGTGGAGAGGAAGAGTGTAATGATGCAGAGAGCTATAGATAACTGATGGCTTGTGATCCGAGAGAGGAGGGTGTGGATGAGATTACCGACACGGGCCCACCCTCGGCCCTTGGCTACCAGGATCCAGCCTCATAAGACACTGGTCTGTTTCTGGAACGTGCTTCGCTCTCTCCTGCCTGTAGGTTTTTGCACCTGCCACCCTGCTGGCTGGAATGCTCTTCCCATGGTTTTCTTGTGGTCCTCCTCCTCATCACTCCACAAGCCTCAGAGTGTCCTTCCCTGACCTGTGTATCTAAAGGCTTGCCTACCTCTACCATCTTACCTTTTCCCATTGTCTTCAAAGCTCATTTCACTCTCTGAAATCATTTATTAACTTTTTCCCTTGTTTGTTTTCTCTTTGCCCCCCATTAGAATGCAGGCTCCATTAGCAGGATTTTGTCTGTCTTATTCATTTCTGTGCTGTTAGTGTCTAGAAAAGTCGGCACATGGTAGGTGCTAACCTAGTTTATATTAAGCAAGTGAATAACAGGAGCCATGATTTTTGAGGATCAAAGAAAAGAGAATTGGTAAAGATACAAGGAGTTCTATAACAAGATGAGAAAATCTTATATCTGATATCACCTACATTCTTAGTAAAGAATCACAGCAGTTTTCTCAGAGTGGAGAATTTCAAGAGTGAAATAGCCAGGCTTCAGGCCTAGCAGATGACTGGAATGCACCCCCAAAAAAGAAAGTGTAAAGGAATTTGCTCAGGTAGAACTGGAGTTCGGCAGATAGAGGAGGGAGCATGGCAGGTTGGCCTGGAAGAACAGAAAGCTCCTGAACTGAACTGAGGGCACAGTCATACAGGAAGACAGAAATGGGGTGTTGGCATAATGATTTTACCTGAAGTGGATTGGGTGCCAAAGAGGTTAATGAGAAGCCGGGGACTTGCTGGCAGGGGTGGAGTCTGGGGACAGGAGCAGGTGGGTTTAGTGCCATGAGCTTGGATTTTGTGCATATGGTGGAATGAACCAACACTAAAATCCACATGGTAAAGTTACAAGTGCTGGGCTCTTGATATGAAGAATAATTTGATTTTCTGATTCATGAATGTTTTTATTTAACTAGTAAAAGGAGTTTATCAATTTCCAAATACAGTGAAGACCTGAACTATGGGTTCCCTGAAAGCAGTCCTTGTGAGATACTCATTTCTAAAGTATCTCACCATGGGATCCTGCGTGGTGCCTGGCACCAAATAGGCATTTAAAAATGTTAAGTGAGTGAATAAAAGAGTGACGATGACCTGAGAAACTCAGTGTAGCCACTGTGAGTGGTAATAGAAATAAATAAAAGTTGTTATTGGTTTATCTAAATCTGATTTCAACTCATTATAAATATTTTAGGTAGGAGATTTTCATATTCAAATATTCATTTGTTTTGTCATGTTACAATTTTCTCCATATTACTTAATATGTTAAACACATAGCATAAATCTTTTTTCAGATATGGCTTTAGTTTTTGGTCACAAATGAGTAGACATTTGAGTTCTTATTATGAAAGTTTGATTTAACACTAGAATAACCTGGTAGGTAATTCTGTTGCTAGACTGTTTTGCCATAGTACATTATTAATACTTGAATCCTTTTCATTGTATATGTTCTAAAAGGTTTGATGTTTTATCATGTTTAAATAAATTTTAAAGTTAAAAAATTTGCTAGCAGTTTAAAATGTCAGAATTGAGGGGGTTAGAAATAATTTTCTATTATTAAGTGTAAAATTGAGGTGCAAAGAAGAGAGGAAAATGATGCCAGAATAATAAATAATCTAAATTCAACATTCCCTATGGGTCTGGGCTGTTTCAGTAGCACTTACAATGTTAAGTTATAAAGAATTCCGAACTCCAGATCCTACCTAGTTTCTGTCAGTGGCGATTTAGACTTAAATGGTATCTTCATGGATGGAGTGAAGAGAAACATGAAATACCTCCACAGAGTCAAAATACTTGAAATAGAGAATCCAAGAAAATAAATGATTAACATCTGCAAAGTGAAAACTGCTTCTCTAGTCTTTTAAAATCTTTCAAACCAAATTGAAAGTCCATAAAATATGAAACTTTGAAAAATTGAAAAATGTTACTTGGTGATGGTAGTGGGTATTTTTCAGAAGACAAATGAAAACTTTGATATTTAAAACTTATCATTGTTTAATAAATCTATTTTTTAAAATAACCTTTCTTGAAACAGAAGATAATTTAGAAAATATGGAAAATAGGGTATAAAATTCCCTGTTACTACCACCTCCCAGAGATAACCAGTATTAATAATTTAATGTGTTTGTCAAATAGCCATGTTAACTGACTGAGATTATACTAAATAGAGTTGTGTCTTTTGTTTTTTTAAGAATATCTTAACATCATCTGAAATTCTTCGAAAATATAGTTTTCATTGTTTCATAATATTCCATTTTATGATGTAGCATAATTTATTGTGATATCTTTTTATTTTTAAGCATTTTTTAAAGTGAGGTTGAACATTTATAATGGATTTGTAATTTGCATTTCATTTTCTGAAAATTGCCTATTCAGTTTCTCTTCTATTAGTATCCTAATGTTTTACTCACCTTATATAAACTCATATTTAGAATGATAGAACTCTTATATTTGTGGCAAATAGTTTGGGTATTTGCCTTTTAATTTTATTATTTTATTTTATGATATGCAACAAAAATTGTTTGTATTTAGTGTAATCTGTTCATTGTTTTCTTTGTGAATTCTTTATTATAAGTAGTAGTTTTAAGCTTCATGATTTGATATTTAAAAACATATGAGCACATCAAACATTTTCTACACTGGACTGAGTAAAAAGCTCTTATGAAATTGACATAGCATTTACCAGCATGGGTTCCTGGTCTATAATTTTAATGGTATCTGAAGGATTATACTGGAATTCTGCCAGCCTGAAGTCATTAAAAGGCTTTGAGCAACAATTCAACATCTTTTTTAAATTTAAGAAAAGCTCCATATGGCATAATTATTCAAAGCTAAGGTCATAGAAACTACTTAAACCTTTGAAATTTATAATTAAAGGATTAATATTAACTTATTAAGACATTGTCATTTTGGCTTAAAATGAACTTTTAATCTCAGTTGTATTCTTTTTACTTTGATCTTTTCCATGACTTTTTCCTTCGCTAAAAATATGAAATTTTGTATCCTTAAATTCTAAAATTAAATGTTATCCTCAAATCATTTAGTTTTATACAAATTGATTGACAGAGAACATTCAGTATAGTTTTTATAATATTCCACATATGTGGATGAACTTCATATTTTCATTTCCCTCTGGGTGTATGAGAGTTTGTAAAATGGCCTATAATGATATATCTAAACATAACAATGTATTAATTTACAACAGGAAAAACATGCACAAATAACAGCTTGGAAAATGGGTGTGCACATTATTTGAATGAGATGCATCGGTGTTCATTTTATTAAGGTTTAGAATTTTAAATTATCTCCAAGTGACTTTGATTATAAACCTTTGAACAGTAAAAAGGGTTTATATCATATCTATAGGAAAGCTAAGACTTTTTTTTTTTTTTTTTTTTGGTCATTTTAACAATGTTTACAAATCAGTCTAAACTAAGTATTTTAGATAAATCAGTTTATGTATTTTCTTACATAACAAGAGAATTGTATATTCCTTAGAGACTCAGTTTACACTAGCTCTCTCCTTTTTCTGATTCTGATGTGAGGCACCTATTCTGTAGTGATTTCATTAAATAGATACTGGAATGTCTGTGGTGTTTGTTGATTAAGCAAAAAAGAGCAGAGTATGTATCCTCACTCAGGCTTGAATGTTTACATTGTCGGGGTTTTACCATCCCCACCTGAATGGGGCCACAAAGCTCAATGCCCGGTAGAGCCAGAGATTCGGTAGATGGCAGTGCTCTGCTCCCTGCTGAGTGACTCACTGCTTCTCAGAGACTCTTCTGCTGGTTCTCTGTCTGTGTCTGCTGCATATTAAGGAGCACTCCAGTTTTCTAACAATCTGGGAGAGGGAATCAATAGCTTAACTTCAAAGTCTAGTTTTCCTGGGCGAGAGTTCTATTTTACTTGGAGAAAATTAAAAGGCCGTATATTTTATGTTAAGATTACTTCAAAATAAAATTTAGAATTATACATGAATCACTGCTTATTTTTAAAGTAAATGTTTAAAGTTTACAAGATTAATCCTCCCTTGTCATTCTCTAGCCTAACTTTCTAAGATTCTAATCATACCATTATATACACAAGTTCTGCCATTCACCAGAGGTTGTTGGTTTTATCCTTTTGGTCTTTCTAAAACATTTCTATCTAGAATAAAGAAAAATTTTCTTAGGTCAGTGCAACAAAAGGTAGTAATTTAACTTGAGAAGTCATTGAAAATAGAACATTTTATTGACATCTTCAGAAATTAATATCCAGATGGAGAGAATTGGGAGCAAGTAAAATAGGCAGGTATTTGTCCCCAAAAGTATTTGTGCGTATGTCCATTTTTTGGGTATGTTTGTGTATTTGTGTGAGTGCTTAAGATTAGTGCTGATAATTGTACGATCATTTTCATCCTTTCAGCTTTCTGGCCAAATTTGGAAGAGTCTTACTGCAGCTTTTATTTATGACACTGAATAAAATAAAATGAAAAATATGTTCGAGTATTTCAGTAGTAGTTTCATCCATGATGAAGTGATTACAAGTAAGAACAGAAATAATAGCTTATCCCTGGGTAGATTACATAAATAGGGTGCTTATACATCCCAATTTGCCCAAGAAAAGTCCTAGCTTGTACCTGCTGTCCTAGTATCCTCTCTGATTTAGCATTTCCTCCGAGCTCTTTCCCTCTTAAATGCTGCCAGCCCACGTGCTGTTATATGATTACCCAACTACGAGGTACCTTTTGTGTAAAGGAGGCATCTCTTCCTCTTATATCTCTAATGACTTAATTACTGGACATTATAATGCTGCTCATATATGTTTTAAATGAGTGCCTCTTCAATAGTAATACTGAACTTAGGTTATAGAGAACTAGACTCTAATTATTTTAACGTGCCTACTAGCCTTTACTGACTTATTTTTCACACCACATCAACATTTTAGTAGCATTTTGTATACTTAGAACAAAAGTATTTTCCATTTTCTAGAAGGCTCAAGAAAGTTGGAGTGTGGAGTCAGACCCTCCCTATCCACATTCCTGCCTCCTTTGTTTAGTGTTTCTGAGGGGCAGGCAGAGGGTGAGCTGATGGGAATTAGGTGTTGGGTGTAGATGGTCTGAGTTTGCAGAGGGGTCAGAAGGTATGTATGTACCACAGTGGAAGAGCTCTGATCTGAGAGTCAGGTCTTGCTCATAATGGAAGGGAAGCAATTTTTTCATGTGGAATGGGGTTTCCTGATTCAATATAATGAGAGTCAAAAAAATTAATAATTGAAAATATAATAAGTTAAATACATTATGGGGCACAGTAAAAAAATATAAAGTGCATGACCAGAAAAAAGTACAGGTGGCTTAAATAAACCTCCTCATTCTCACAAGTAATCAAGGAAATACTAATGAAGATACTCTTTTTTCACATACTGAATAAGCAAATTATTTTAAATAATGGCAAGTATCATTTTTAATTAATAATACCAAATACCACAGGTGCAGTGAATAAATATCCTAGGATGCTGTTAGTGGTAATATAAATTGGTACAACTTTTCTGAAAACCTTTAGTAATCTATATTATGGACTTTTTTAATATCTTTTGATTTAGTAATCTATTCCTTGGTTAACTTATCATTGATATCAAAACCTCCCAAAAATATTTGTCTAAAAACATTACTCTTACTTATGAATATTATAAAAATTCAAATAAAATAGTAGACAAAAGAATCTAATAGCACGCTTAAAATATCATCTAACACGACCACATGAGTTTTATGCCAGTAATGCAAAGATGGTTTGACATTAGGAATGCATTTATTTTGATTTGCTATACTGATAAATCAAAAGAGAAAGGTAGAAGCAACTACCATGTGCCTATTTTAAATAATGCTGCTGTGAATACGAATGTATATCTGTTTTGAGTTCCTGCTGTCAATTATTTTGGGCATATACCCAGAAGTGGAATTGCAGGGTCATGTGCTAGTTCTGTTTTTACTCTTCTGAGGAACATGCTCGATTGTTTTTCATGCTGCAGCACCACTTACATTCCTACCAGCAGGGCACAGGGTTCCAATTTCTCCACATCATCACCAGCACTTGTTTTCAGTTTCTTTTGTTTTTGTAAGAGCCATCATAATAAGGATGAAATGGGATCTTCTTTTTAGCTTTCTTGACTGTCACCTCACCTCAGATACAGTCCATGCTGTGCCCACTCCAGCTACCTCCCTTTTCCTCATCTAGGCTGTAAACACTCTCCCTTCCTGGCTTCACACTTGTTTTTCTCTCTACCTGGAAGACCTGGTGAACTCATCATCCTCACTCAAAAATGTTACTGCCCCTGCCTTTCTGCTTTCTACACCGACTCTGAAGAAATCATGCTCTTTTCTGGACTCCTGTAACTCTTCATTCATTCCTCTCTTTTTAAAACATTTTTACCCAGATATAATTTACATACACTTTAGGTATAATTCTGTAGATTTTGACAAACTGTCACCCAATCATGATTAAGAAGTGTTCTATTACCTCAAATACTCCTCCAGACCTTTTCTTGTAAACCCCATTTTTTTCTTCTTGCCCCAACTCCTGGTAACCATTCATCTAGTTTCTGTGACTTTGGATTTGCCTTTTCTGGAATATATACTAACTGAATCATTCAGCATATTGCCTTTTGAGTCTGATCTCTTTCTCTTAGCATAATGCATCTGAGATTCATACAGGTTGTTTTAGCAATAGTCTGTTCTTTTTTACTGCTAATACTGTTTCGTTTACACAAATGTACCAAAGTTTATCCATTCTGCAGTTGGAAATATTTGGGTTGTTAAACATTCATATAAAGGTTTTGTGTAAACATACATTTTTTATTTCACTTGGGTAAATAGTAAAAAGTGGGATAACTTGTATGTTAATTATACTTGTATTTTTTAACTTTATTAGAAATATCTAAGAAATCTTTGCCTAACCTAAGATCAAAAGGTTTTCTTTAGTTTTCTTTTAGAAGTTTTATAGTATTAAGTTGGTGTTTTTTTTGTTGTTTTTTTTAAGATTTATTTTTATTGTTTTTGACGGGGGGGGGGGGGGGGGGGGGGGGGGGGGGAGAGGGCCCAGAACAGTCTCTATAGTTGCACGTCATCAGTTTTTTGATATAGTTTCACTCCACAGTTAGGTGCAGGGCTGTGCAAGGCAGGAACCAGGCCAGGGGCCTCCCACATGGGAAGCTCTCCCCAATAAGAACTGAACTGGGGGCGCACCCCAGTTCAGCACATGGATCTGCATGGGCCGGGGCTGGGACATGATCCTTGAATCCCAGTCTGAAAGACGAGCTCACAGGCCACTGAGCCATCCCAGCATCCCTTAGTTTTAAATTTTATATTTAGGTCTGTGGTCCATTTCAAGTCAACTTTTTTTGTGAATGGTGAAAGGTGTACAATTAAGATTCAGTTGTTTTAGCACTATTTGTTGAAAAGACAATCCTTTCCCCAATGAGTTACCTTTGCAAGTTTGTTGAATATCAGCTTAACCATATCAATGTGATATGGTTATGATAGGACTATGACCTTACTAAGCTCACTTATTAGTTCTAGTCACTTCTTGTAGATTCTTTGGCGTTTGCACATGATTAGTTCAGTACCTGTTGTTTAATAGTTTTCCCTGTAAGGAATTAATTTTATTTTAAAGCAGCATATATCAACACATTCTGTTTATTACAGTAGTGTATTTTATTACTAGACTGATGGATTTTGGAAAATCACTTCTCAAAACAAGCCTAACATATGAAAAATCAAATGAGATCACACCAACCAGAAAAAAATGCATACAGGATTTGGAAACAAGAACATTTGTAATTTCCCAGTTTATGTAGATGTGTTTTATGGCATATATATGGTTTTTAAAAATAATAGTAATATATACAAACATATGATAGGCAAAGTGGTAGATTTTTTTTAATAACTTTTTTTTTTTTTCAAAAGCTTTATTTACTTATTGTTTTCTTTTTTGACAGAGTGAGAGAGAGAGAGAGAGAGAGAAATACAGAGACAGAGAGAGAACCGAACTGGGGGCACTCCCTAGTTCAGCACATGGGTCTGCATGGGCCAGGGCCGGGATTCGATCCTCGGTCCCTGGCGCTGCAAAGTGAGCACTTAACCCACTGAGCTATCCCGGCTTCCCCATAAATAACTTTTTTTTAAAATACAGCTTATTTTTATTCGTGACTCTCCATAATATTCTTTTAAAACATCAAATTGATTTTTAAACGTTTTAAAATAATATAGTTTGTGCATATTTTCTAAATATTCTATTGAATCAAGTACCTCTATTACTTAAATAGTACAAGATTTTTGCAGATACAATACTGAGATCAGGCCCCAAATATATTTTTCCTGTACACATGTTAAAAACTTGGTGAAAAAGAATTGTTATCATATTCAGTGATTGAATGACCTTTTTTTTTCTTTTTTTTTTTTTATTATTATATTTTATTGTTAAATTTAATGGGGTGACATTGGTTGGTAACAATCAGACAGTTTCCCAATGTACAATTCCACATCACATCACCCATGCAT
>PVKE010031442.1:0-19030 GCA_004027555.1 Craseonycteris thonglongyai
ATATTTGGGGACATTGTCAGCTAGTGTGAAATGGCTTTTAAATACAGTCAACAATATAAAACCTCCAGTTAATTATGGTTGGCATTAAAATGCTTTTTACATTTTCCTTTTGGTACAATATTTTCTGAATTGATAGACCTCTCACTGTTATTAATAGCCAGTCCTTCTTTTCTATTCAAATTATTAAAATATTTAAACTTAGTTCTCAATTTCTATGGCTTATGATGTCTTAGACAATTATTTTGTTACTTTTTTAAATAAGAATGTGATGACTTTTGGCGCCATATGTGGGAGCTTGCTTGCAATTTATCTGTTAGTATTTTAAGTATCTTAAAAATTATATATATATATAAAATATGTAAAATTATATATATATATGTAATTTTTAAGATACTTAAAAAATATATATATATATATATATATGATCGTATTTCTATAAACAGGGAATTCTAAGGTATACTTGTTAAAGTTATTAATAAATACTTCCTTTCCACTGAAATACAAACTCTTATGATTTTATTTTTGACTTTATTATGCTGGTATTAAGATTAATCTTTTTTAACTGGTTTGTCCAATGAAGTTTTTCTTCAATAATAAAGACCATAAAGATGAAAGACTTCAGCAGAAGAAATACTCTTTTCTAGTCATTTTTATAGTCATCTTTATCATTTACTCCAGTGCCATAACTTGAGATCATAGTTGTTTGTAGCATAGAATTTTATACATGAGTATGTGGATTTTTTATTTGCTTCTTCTAAGTCATTCTGAAAATAACACTTCCTTGTTTCTTTCTCTTTAGTCATTTTCTCTTTCTCTCTCACACTTCTTTTCATTGTCTCTCACTGGTCTTGTGAAAGAACATGATTAGATTTATGCTGTGAGCTATCTTTAAATTAAATTCCAAACTATGATATAGTAACATTGAGGTTTTTTTTTTGTTTGTTTTGATTTTTAACAGGAAGGATTTTAATAGAGGGAATTGGATACTTATGAGTAAACATTGTTCACAAGCCTGGGGGACATAAGGTCAGGTGTGTACCACCGTTGGCTTTTAGGAAATCAGAAAGTGTGGAGATTCAGGAAAGTATTCAAGAAGGTCCCCATTGCCTACAGCACTTAAGCAGATGACGGGCAGGAACTCATCCAGAAAATGCTGCAAACCCTATGTCTATAGTCTGCCAAACATCTCAGCTTAACATTGAGGTTTTGATGGTAACTGTTTTGTAATGGTGTGGTTGAAGTCATGCTTCTTTATTTTTATCCTATTACCATGTTCAGAATCTAAAGCAGTTAATTGTCCTTTTGGTTATCCTTGCATCCAATACCTTGATTATTTTGTATTTATTTATATTAGATTTTTAAATTATAAACTAATTCATGTGTCTTGTAGGAAAAAAATGTGAATAGTGTAATATGTAAATACTGTAAAGTGCAATCTCTCCCACACTGATTCTCTACTTCCCAAGTACCCAGAACAACCGTTTCCTATGTGATCTTCAGGAAAATTTTAATATACAATGGCTATCTGGAAAGTATCCAGCCATGTTATATTGACAAATGGTTGGATTTTTTTTTTTTTTTTTGGACAGCCTTTGTATATACAAGCACTTGTATTCACATTCATGGTTTTTGTTTGTTTCTTGGTTTGTTCTTTTAAAGAAAGGGCACTGTTCTGTATATTACATGTGCTTTTCAACATCTTGCTTACCACCCACACCCCCATGATATTGGGTAGCGATAAAACTAATTTCTACTTTTCTGTTAGCTTTGGCAGCCAGGGAGCTCTGAACTCATTTATAATTACCAGGAGTGCTGTGCTCAATTACAATTACCTACTATAGCCCCAATTTTTTGACTTAATTGGTCTCTCTTAAAAAACCTTTTTTTTTTTTTGTAGGGGGTTTATTATGCCTTCTCTATGTGAGTTAAACAAATTTCTTGAATTGAATTTAATAATTATGATTAATAGGAGAGCTATAATTAGCCTTATGCATCAGATATTGTCTGATGTTACTCTGTGTTTGTATAATTTTGATGCTTTGGGTGCTCTAAACATCAAGATAATATTTAGGAAATTCTTTCCCAACAAGAGTTAATGTAGTTCACAAATCCAGGAAAGTTTTTGTCTCATGAGAGCACAATTTAAAAAAAATACTGAAGATTTTGTAGTTGAAACATTTTAAACAATCTTGAAGTGCAGGGTAATTATTTTCAAAGGCAGTGTGACCATTTTATTCTTAAGATAAACTGTTGGGTATATGTTATTATTCTTAGTGATGTGATTGCAGTATTTTTATTCTTTGGTGCTATATTTAAATTGAAAATGTATTTCATGGTTTTTTGTTGTTATCTTAGTCTGCAGTGTTTTATTTTGGATATTGTATGTATTGATTTTATTACCCTTGGGACTGCTTATCTCTAGACCTCAGGTGCTTCCCTTAAACATGGATTCACAGATGGTAAATCACTAGAATTTTTGTTCACCAATGAAAAGAGTCACTTAACAAAGGTCAGTCTTTTTTGCCATTGTATGTATGCAGTCTCTTAGCAAGGAGATTAGGCCTAGGATATATCTGGAAAGTTAGATTAGAAGTGATTTTCAGTTAGAGTTACTAATTAGTGCTCTGGTGTACCAATGGGATTTAAAAATCGTTTTTGGATGTTGTGCTTATGTTTTGTATGTTTTCTTTTTCTTGTGTGATAGAATGCCCAAGTATTAAATGGTGGCTCTTGATTGTGATACCTTTAGAGGACACTGAGGTGAACTGGACAGTTTGTCACCATCAAATAATGTTAGTACTAGGATTCCAGTTATTTAATTAAAAGAGCTGGAATTATAATTATTGTCCTTAAAATTCTCAAATGACATTTGCTAGTGTTTAACTCAGCAAACTTTATTATTTAGTGTTTATGGATCAGTCAGGATAAGCTTGTCTATAACATTCATTTATTCATTTCTTTCACAGTCAGACTTCTTGGAGCAGTTCCTACTCACATTGTCGTGACATCCTCACTTCCCATTTGCGTTCACCATAAAGCAATTTGGTTTCACCCTCAACAATATTGCCATGGCCAGAATCATCGCTGGCCTTATTGCTTACCTATTTCCAAGTCTTACCTATTCTATCATCCTGTGCCATCTTAACACTGACAGTATTCTCCTTCAAGTGCACTCATCTTTGGTATATCACATACTCTTAATTTTATTGTTGCAGTTGGCTCTTTCTTCCATTTATTCTTTGTTGGCTTTCTTTCCTTTGTTCAGTGTTTAACTAATTGCCCAGAGTTCAGCCCTTAAACTTTTTTTCATTTGCATTTGACAAACTCATCCTTGGCCTCTGTAACTGTCTATTTATTGATGAATCCCAAATCTTCATATCATTATCCCCAGCCCTTATCTTCCTTGAGCTCTAAATTTTTTTCAATTTTAATATGTTTTATTTAACCCAGTATGTCCAGAATATTACTTGTATGTCTAAACGTCATACAAATTATTCTAGAGATTATTTTATTTGTTCTTTTTTTACATGAAGTTTGTAAAATATAGTGTGTATTATACACTTAAGCTACATTGCCCTTTGGACTAGCCCCATTTGGCCACCATGTAGTATGATGTGAGCTGTAAATTCTTAAGTGTATCTGCTTACTGGACGTTTAAGTTGGTGATTTCACAGACCCTTTAAAACTGAAAACCATTTCTCTTACTATATTTTCTTGTTTTATTAATCTTGCTCAGTTACCTACACCAGAAATTTCAGTATCATTTTTGAATATTTTTTCTCCCAAACTCTCCATGTCCAGTCAATTGAATACCAAGTCCTATTGCTTCTTACTTACATTTTGTCATCTTACTGCTTTTACTTGAATCACAAAGCCATGCAAACAGACAGTGTAGCAGGTATATTTTGTATTAAGGCTGTCTGTATGGGGCTGGTGTGGGAATTTCTATGTGGAGGGTGGAGGGGGTCACATGTAACCAGGCTCTGAGCTGTCAAAGTAGACTTTTCAGAAGTGATTATTGGCAGACAAGTGTGTTGGCATTATCCTGACCAAAGGGGCATGAGGCATTATCAGCAGAAGGAAAGAGATGGGCTGTTCTCAGGAAATGCTTTAGTGTTTGCCAGAGTCTATGCAGGCAACATTAACATAAAGCCATAAAATCTAGCACTTAAAAAGAACATGAAAAAAATGGCTTAGTGAAAGTATTTTAGGCTAAAAAATGAAGGGCTAAAAAAAAAGAAGATAAAACTAAAGGATTCATGATTATTACATTGAAATAAAGAAAGGATCATCTCTTGAAAATGTGAATTTTGTTCTGTGATCTCAAAAGGGGAAAGTAAGACATGTGGAGGTACCCTTTTCGCTCTATTATAAGGGAGAAATTTTGGAATCTGATGCATTGAGAGGCAATTCTTCTTTGTGTCAAATATTCATATAGAATTTGGAAAATACTTGTCAAGTGTGTTATAGATGGAATAATTTTATTGATTATTATGATGATCATACTAATATTAATATGGAATCATTATATTAATTGAATCATTATATAAAAGTAGAGCAGAGGACCTATAAAGTTCATCCTAAACATAGTACATTGAGTGTATTCTTTAGTATAACACTAAAAAAACCCAGAAAATTTATGGTTTACTCTTCATCTTGAAAATATTTGCAAGAATATATGAGGCATGATCAAGAAATACAGTGAATGTTTAATTTAAACATTTTATTTCAGTAAAAGACCCATTGCCATTAATGCCCTTCAAAATACTCCCCATCTCTTTGAGCACACTTATCCCATCGGTCTTGCCAGGGTCTGAAGCAGTTCTAGAGAAGCCCTCTTTCATGAGTATCTGAGAAGTGCACAAGAGAGTTTCATCCTGCATCATGACAACGCTCCATGTCACCCATCACTTCTGGTATGGTGATTTCTGTCAAAGAAAAACATTACAGTATGTCTTCATCCACCTAATTTACTGGATCTGGCACTGTGTGACTTCTGGCTCTTCCCCAGAGTCAAAATGATCATGAAAGGTAAACATTTTGAATCAATTCAGGACATCAAGGCAGCTACAACAGCGCAACAAAGACACTCACGAGAGAAGCCTTCCAGAACTGCTTCAGAAAGTGGAAAGAATGACAGGATAAGTGTGTTCAAAGTCGGGAGGGGAGTATTTTGAGGGAGATTAATGGCAATATGTCTTTTAATATAATAAAATTTTTATTGAACCATTTACTGTATTTTTTGATCATACCTTGTACTACTTAGTAAACGATGTCTAAACACTCTTTTACATCTATTTTCTTAACAGTTATCATAAATAAAATTTATGTATTTCTCTGCTAAGATTATTAGCTTACAATTTCTTGAAAAATTGCCAGGAAAAAAAAAGAAAGTCTTACTTAATTTTTATATCCCTTTAAGAGTATCTTGCAACATACAGGTTTGAGGCAAGGAGGTAATCATGAGTATAGTTTATATTTATTTGTTCAAAGCTCTGGTATTAAAATTGCTACATAAATACTTGTTTTAACAACTGTTCTTATTAGGGGTTTGTATGAAAGTCTGCCAGCATGGCTCCAATATTTATATTATGGGTCAAAATGTTTTGAAATGAGCTTCTTCTCAACTGTGATCTTTGTTGTTTTTACAATACAAAAAGTATGAGTTATTTTCATTTAATGTAGTTGAAATAGTTTCTATTGCCAGTTTTTTTCTCCTTTTTTTATTTAAAGACCAGAAGTTCTTGGACAAAGAATATCTATATCAAATTAATAAGAAAATAAAATGAAATAAGGTAATTTTTTTCTGAAACTAAGGATGGTGAATTAATAAAGTTTCTAAATGTTAGTGTCCTAAATAATCCTAGCACATTCTCACCAAATGATAATAACTTATTATTTAAATTATTCCTTGACACTAAGATAACTATAGAGTGTGGATGCCAGGCTTTTATTAAGTGACATAACAAAGTGCTAATTTTAGAGTTTGAGTTTTTCCTATGCTTTCAGTAAATCAGTGAGCAGAACCCAGTTATTAAGGAAAAAAAATACTGAAGACCTGAATAATATTTCCATGAATAAGGCAATTAATGTATGTTTGGTTGATTCTATGCTTTTATGTTCACAGAAATCTTTTTTTGTTGTTGTTGTTGTTGTTCTGGAATCTTGACACAGGCAATGCAGGTGTTTATGTGAATATAAAATTAACAACTATATTTAGCTGTAATTAACATCTTGTATGGTATACGAAACCTGTTTGTCTTTGACTGGAGCTTATCCCAAGCTAATGAGATCTCAAACAAGGCAGAGTGTAGTTCCTTGTTGAAAAGATGATGATATTTTTCTCATTACTGTCTGTGTGTGGGTTAGCCAATTTTAGCTCAGTTAAAAAGCTGCAACAGCATGGTCTGAAGGTTTTATTTATTTTTTATTATGGCTAATTTTCCTTTAATTTTATATGACTTGTACAAATACCCTATATTATGAGTTAGAAAATTTTACAGGTGTGGATGTAATATGTAGCCTGGGTCCATAGAGGTTATATATATTGTATAAAGCTTGAAGGTCTTTAGTCTTAGTTGTTCTAGTTATTTTTAGATTTTCTTTACAGTCATTAATACTTGCTTTCCTAATAATCCGAAATCATTTTCACCATAATCATAAATTTATGCGATCTTTTGTTCTTCTAATCCTAATTCCAAGAGGCAAAATTAATATATTTTGAGGGATTTGGGAAGGATATATATTAATTTATGAATTATCTGTTTGTTTTCTTCCCTCTCAGACAAATTGTGCTGCTTATCATCAAATTCCAACTGTTACACTTTAGTGATAGTAGGTTAGTTTGGAAATGAAATGTCATGAATTTACTCATTCTCTCCACCCTGTCAAGCAACTCTATAACTTCTCATTTTTAAATACTTTTAATTGAAAGTGCTTTCTTTGTTCTGGGAAAAGTAAAAATATATAACAAAACAAAACACTGATACAATATCCCTAACCCATGAAGGAAATCTTTTTTTAATAGGATGCTTGTTTTATTCTGAATATAAAATGTACTCACCTCTAGAATTAAGGAAATAAATATTGGTATGATTTTATTATATTAACTTTTCTGCATAGGCTATATTTGTGACTGCAGTGTCTTATGGGATGTGTTCTTAAGTAGATGTTATATAATCAGAAATTTTTTACCCTGTTCATAATTAATACTTTTTGGCTCCTTCTGAGTTTACATAGACAAACTTATCATTTCCCATGGAGACAGTCAGCACTCAGAGCACACTATATCAGATCCCCTTCCATCCAACATAATCATATAGCTTTAGGGAAAATGATAGTGGATTGTCCTGGAACATTTGTTGATGTGCAGAGATAAAGTACAAGGCAAAGTTTAATTAAAGCTACTGTGTCAAAGAGCTCTTTTTTGTATTAAGGAATGATGGGGTCTAAAATGTAAAATATACCATTTTAGAAGCAGAGCAAAATTTCATGGAAGAAATAGAGAGAAGTTTAAATTTTGATTTATCAGAGTGCACTGGAAAAGAATGTATTATAAGGGAGCTACGAATACCCAAAATCTAGGTTAAGATTTAAAATAGGGAGGAAATAAAAAGTTTAAATGTGTCCTGTGAAAGAATAGTTTGGATTGAATAGGTTTAATGGAAATATGCAAGTTTCTGTTATTTTTTTTAGAAGATTTATTTTTAATTTTTCTTTGACAGAGAGAGACAGAGAGAAGGGGGGAGGGACCAGAGCAGTCTTCATAGCTGCATGTCATTAGTTTTCAACATGGTTTCACCTCACAGGTCTGCACAGGGCAGTAACCAGCCAGGGCCTCCCTCATGGGAGGCTTGCCCCATGGAGCTGAGGGTCTCCTACATGGGAAGCATGCCCGGATGGGAGCTGAACTGGGAGCCTCTCACATCAGAAACTCACCCCAGTGTGAACCAAAGTGGGGCACACCCCAGTTCGGCATATGGGTCCATACTGGCCGGGGCTGGGATTTGATCCTCAGACCCCGGAACTGCAAACTGAGCACTCAATCCCCTTGAACCATCCTGGCACGTCCCGTTATTTTTAAAAATAATTAGGTTTGTTGAAAATTTGTGTTGTTTTGCTGATGTGTTCCTGAGGCTGGATCAAAAATTGTACTACTTGTAATTTACACACATGCACACATGCTTAAAGTGAAGTTATACATGTGTAGCTCATTCCATGGTCTCACTGGCTTGTCATATTTGTGGTGTACTTAATTATTTCCACCATTTTCCTGAAGAGGGCAACATCAGTGGGGAATTTTTCTCCCTAATATTATGTCACATATGACTCTAATTTATTTTCATGTTTGCAAAAGAGGCACATGTGAATACAAGTGTGGCTCCACAATTGCTAAAGCATATTAATACATGTCTTGGAAAAGCAAAACCCTAACCATTTACAAAACTATATGGTAAAATTTTCTAATCTTCATCTTCTTATGCCATTTTAAATAAACTCTAAAATTAATATTGAAAAAGTCTCTGACTAGGTCAAATGGCTGGTGCCAATATATCATTTTGGGTCCAGAGATTCAAAATTGTAAATACAGAGTTTCACAACTCAGGCACAATAATTTTCTAAACTGAATGAGCCTTTTGGCCTAAAATACAAGGATACTCTAAATTATCTCTCCTCTGAGTGAATGGAAGTTTAAAAAATATAACACACATGATATTATTTAGTTTTACAAACTGTTAATATGCTATTAATAATCTAAAAAGCTTTAAAACTGAAGAGAAAATTATAACTAAATACATGTTTAAATCTGTATATGGTTATATATTAGTCATACATTTATTTTTATAGGCCTAATTTATATTTTTCCCCCTACAGTTTTTAGTTATATTTTTTCATAATGTTTTATTTACAAAATAACTATTATTTCATCATTCTTAATTTTTTAGAGAAACGACCTTCTCAATTTCAGTAAACAGAGACAGTCAGTTCAAACCTAGTTGGCATAGATTTCTCCAAAGTCCTGGAAATATATCTAGGCTAATGATCAAATTGAAATTTTTTTTTAACATTTATTTTATTGTTTAAGAAGGTGAGAGAGAAATGGGGGGAAGTCCCAGAGCAGTCTCCATAGTTACACATCGATTGTAACATAGTTTCATTCCACATGTCACAACTAATGGGGGGCCATGCGGACAGGAGACACACTGGGGTCCTCCTGCATGAGAGGCAAGAACCTCCACCGCCATGCCATCCCAGCATTGACCTGTTGTGCCACAGTTCAGCATATGGATTTGCATGGGCTGGGGCTGGGAGTCGATCCCTGGACTTCGTGGTTGCAAGGCAAGCACTCAACCTGCTGAACTGTCTCAACATCCCCTGAATTCTTATTCTTGTGTATTTTTTTTTTGAGGAAATTATAGTTTAAAAAATTTTTTTTCCGTCTTAATTACTATGTGTAATTTTATTTATTTAGTGCGATAGAATTGTAGTTTACCTATTTTTGAATTGTCATAGAACTTAGATAGTGTTTAGTTACAGAGTATTTTGTTTTGAAGAGGTGTTTAAATTTAATGGCTCCAAACACAACTTTGTATTCCTCTTTGGGCCTTGCTCCCAAATCAATTTGAAAAGAATAGAGAAAACACAAAAATTTAGGTAAATGATGGAAATCTGATCTATGTGTTAGAGTGGTACTTTGCAATATTAAGAAGGTAGTTAATACAAGTTAATAAGACATGTTGACTCTAGCTCTTTGCTTAATAACAAGAGACAAAATTTTAAGTGTTAGAAGAAATACATAAGAATCTGAAAAAATAAAATGAGCCAGAGGAAGCAGCCTAAAAGTTGTTGATTAAGAAATCTGCTGAATGGCAGAGCTTATGGGGCTTATGGATAGCAAAAGGGAGGGGCTGGGGATTGGGGAAACATGTAGAAAGCTATGTTGGTGAAGCAAGTGTTCTGAGCTACTGAGAGCATGGTTGTGACTTGGCCAGAAAGTGGGAGATGACCTGACTGTTAGTGAGGGGACGAGGGAGAAAGCACCTCTTTAAAAAAATTTATGTCAAAATGGTGTTCAGTGGTCCATCATTTTGAATCAACACACCTTTATTGAAAACTTATTATTTAGCACATGCTATGGGGGCTCATTACTCTAATTCTCTGCACTTGAAAACTTTTCTGTTAATCTTAATATGGGTCACTGAACGGATGATCTGTTTTACCTCATTAAATAAATGGTAACAAGACTTAGGTTGACTTCTTCTGTTATACTGTACTGTACTTAGCAGTTCACTTTGTCAAATTTACTCCTTTACAAGATTAAAAAATTTAGTGGTTACAATGTAATAAAATTCTGTTCAGCTTGAAAAATGATTGAGACATATCATTTTCCACCTTTTTAACCTTCGTGTATTTGTTGGAAGAATTCTCTTACGTGTATGATGAGTCAACATTTATTTTGCCTAAGTCTAGTAAAATCAAAACATTATTTAATTTAAAATGTTATAAATCATGTGCATTGATAACGTTCTTTCCTTAACTTTTAGTTGGAGGATTTTTCTCAGTTAACTCACCAAAATGGCCCTTTGTGGCTGACTGCTATTTAGACAGAGGCAACTAATTAGAATAATCACCATGACTGTCATGCCTGCATTTTAACAGGCTTATTTTTAAAGGATTTTTTTTTTGAGGAAGTTGTGCTAAAACTGTATTATATTACTAAATATACCATCCATACTCTTTTTTTGGGTATTTGTTTATTCTGTTCTCTAGATTCCACATAAAGGTGAGATTGTGTGGTGTCTTTCTCAGTCTGATTTATTTCACTTAGCATAATACCCGCTAAAGTCCATCCATGTTGTTGCAAATGTTTTATTCTTTTTTATGGCAGAATAATACTCTGTTGTATAAGTGTACCATAATTTCTTTATCCAGCTATCTATTGATGGACATTTCGGTTGTTTACACGTCTCAGCTATTGTGAACAGTGCTGCAGTGAACATAGGGGTGCATATATTTTATTTGAATTAGTGTTTTGGATTTTTTTGAATAAATTCTCAGGAGTGGAATTTCTGAATCATAATGTAGTTCTATTTTTAATATTTTTGAGGAACCTCCAAAGTGGTTGTACCAATTTGCAGTCCCACCCACAGTGCATGAAGGTTCCCTTTTTTCTCCACATCCTCACCAGCACATGTTGTTTGTTGATTTATTGATGGTGGCCTTAAATTTAAGCCTGTAATCCATTTCAAGTTTATGCTTGTATATGTTGTAAGAAGGTGGTACAATTTCATTTTATGCATGTATCTTTCCAGTTTTTCCAGCACTTCTTATTGAAAAGACTGTCTTTACTCCAATGTATATTCTTGTTTCTTTTGTCATAGATTAAATGACCAAATAGGCATAGATTTTTACTGGGTTTTCTATAACATTCATACTCTTAAGTAAGGTACCTTTTCATGTCACTATCCAGCCAACTCCTTTACTCTGTATTATAATTATAACCAAGAAATGGATGTTTTCACAAGTTAAGAAAACCTTTCATGCATAAAAATTCAAACTGCTAAAACAAATATATGGGGGAGGGACTTTTAATTTGACAAAAGATCTAAATTACAAAAGAATTTCTTGAAGATTACTTCAAACAAACAACTGCCCTAGAGTGCTGAGACTCAAAATATGTCCTAAATTTTAAACACATTCTTTTATTGGGCACACCTGTTCCTAATATTCATATGTAAATAGTAGCTATTTACATTTCTGTCCCAATGTGGTAGGTAAATGAAAACTGGTTTGTGAATTACTCATGGAGAAATAGTCAAGATGGTTTAGTCTATGTTACAGTACTATTTTGTCTAGCTGACCCCTTATCCTCTTTCCATTCTAATCTCAGAGGAGAGGATGGGAAGGAAAGCTCATTCAAAGAAGGTATACTGTATGGAAAGAGAGGAAGTGTTCTTGATTAGCACCAAATTTGTGGGTTTTCCCCCTCCTAATCTAATGCTTGGTATCTTTAAAATTGATTACTGAGGCTTTGTAGTACAGATAAAAGTCAGGCAGTGAGATGCCCCCAGCTTTATCCTTCTTTCTTAGGATAGCTTTGGCGATTCGTGGTCTTTTGTGGTTCCATACAAATTTGATGATGTGATGTGGACTTGTACATCTGTAAACTGTCTAATTGTTACCAACCAATGTAACCTCATCAAATTTAACAATAAATTAAAAAAAAAAGAAAGTCAGAGAAAAAAAAAATTGAGATAATCTGTATCTGTCATCAAGTAAGATTTTGGTAAACTGATAGGTTTAATTGTAACCTAAAGCCCATTGGATTTATAGCAATCATATCTGTGAATTGTGAATTTGCTCACATTTGTTCTTCATGAAAACATGGAATGGTTTCCCAAGTATTTTCATGGATAGTTCAGAACATAAACTTCTTCAAAGTACTTACTTTTATGTCTTTTTAATAGTGCCTTGTACCTGTGCCACATAATAGATACCCGGAGAAAGGATGGCATGTATTGCAATTGTTAGACTTTCTGAGGGACTGTATTTATAAATGCCTGTTATGAATGTAGTCATATTTGTGGTAATATTATTACTATTGGTTCATCAATCGTTAATAAGCATTTACCATGTGACAAGGAGTAGACTAATTATTTTTTTTATTTTATTTTTTAACTGAACTGGAGGCCTCACTGCCTTCAGGAAGCACACTCCAGTTCAGCATGTGGGTCCGCCTGGGCCAGAGCTGGAATTCGATCCTGGGTCCTCGGGGCTTCAAAGCGAGCGCTTAACCCGCTGAGCCATCCCGGTTCTCCCAGACTAATTATTTTAACTCTACTATTTCACTGAGTCTCAACACAAATCTATGTCCTTTTGGGTATTATTAAAATATTTGCTTTATAAGTAAGTAAGTGTACTTAAGACAGGTTAAACTCTTGCCCTAGGTCAGAAACTGAGTTGACTTCTGACTTTTCATGTCATTGTCTCATCTGCTTCGTCACTGGCTTTGTTCCCATTGTCTCCTCAGTACTACAATATTAAGAAATCACAATCTTTTGTTCTTATTATAGTGAAAATATTTCAGTCATTCATTATTTCCTAGTAGAGTACAGTTGTGAGTAGTTTACCCTGATGATCCTTTCTTCATTTGGTTGAAAAATTAACCAAGAGCATGAGGGAGAGACCTCAGAGGAAACACATGCAACTTTGAGATAAAATCTATTTAGTTTTAATGTTAAATTTTAACTTTTAATCCCTTTGCAATATTTACTCAACTGTCAGTGAAATGATAAATCTTCTACCTCATTTCACAAGAGGGCAGCACTTTCTTTTAAAATTTAAAGAACGGCTATTAAAAAATACATTCAAATTAACTTTTTCTGTCAAGAAGTCAAGCTTGAGTGGTTTATAGGAGAAGGACCAAAACCTCTCTTTCTTTGGAGAAATTTATAGATAAGATAAATAAAGGCAAAACTTTAGAGCAACTTGGGTTACTAAAATAACCCCTAGAATTTTTTTACTTGAATGCTGAATTAGATGAACTATTTCAGTAACTTTGTAAATATATAAATGTCTGCCAAGACCATGACTTTTTTTTAAATTGTAAAATGACATTAATATTTAAACTTTTAATAAGTTCTAATTGTTGTATTCTTAACAATGGAAAACTATTTATTGAGCAATGTTTGCATGGTTAGCATTCTGCAGGTCATTTGAGGGACAAATATATCCAACTTTTTCTTCTCTCAAAAAACTGACTCCCTATCGAGGTTAGAGGAAAGGTAAAACAGATTGACAAAACAAACTGTAAACAAAATAAGGCAATATAATATGTAAATAAAGCATAGGATAGTAGTGTAGCATAATGGAGCTGACTGATGTGGATAGGAAATTATTGAATTAAAGTTATAGTACAAGGCAGACATTGAATTGGATCTTGATGGCTGGCTAAAATTTGAGTGAATAGAAAAAAAAGAGGCTATTATTATTTAAGAGGAAAGAATCCTATCAGCAAAGAAAAAGTAGGGTGTTTATTGAAGGAAGTTAGCAATGCGTATCCATGACATTGTTGCAAGGGAACCAAGTCTGGAATGTATAGTAAGGCCAGTAGCCATATTTGATTATCTGCATTTAAATTTAAATTAATTAAAATTCCACAGGACCAAAATTTAGTTTCTCAGACACACTAGCCACATTTCAGGTCTTCTGTAGCCAGACTACACTATTGGACCAAAAATAGAGAACATTTCCATCCTTGCAGAAGTTCGATTGGGTGGCGCTACATTATTATAGTTTAGAATTTGAGGAGTTGAGATCTGGAGAGCCATGAAGGAGAGGTGGAGGAGCTGATATGATACAGTATCAAGAACTTTTGAAATTTCAAACTAAGCAGGGAATGAATGTTTTATTTATCTTTATCAAGTGCTTTCTATGGACCAAACACAGCTTGCCAGATGTGTCTTAAGTGTTCTTAAAAAGTCACAGTTCATTTACATTTGAATTATCTATTATTATACTATTTTTAGAGTTGAGGAAATAGAGGGTAAGATAACACTTTTTGATTAAAGAAGTTGTTGAAAAGAATTTACTTTGATTTGTCATGCTAATAAGATAGTTTGAGGATAAAGATAGTTATGGGTAAGAAAGTTGGTTTGAAGTGATCTGATCACGTTAGAAGGTGAGAGAACTGAAACAAAAGAGTATCAAAAATATTAAGAGATTTTGGTATTTTTTAATAAATAGTTGGTAATTTAGGTGTATTTATTGGTGGTTCCTAGTTGTGTGAAGTTTCAGTGTTTTTAAATAAGCTTATGTAGAGATAGCCTTTATGACATTAATTTAGTAATTCAATTACTAATTTTTTTAAAGATTCATTTTATTATTTGAGAGAAGGTGACAGAGAGAGAGACAAAGAATGACAGAGAGAAAGGGGGAGGAGCCAGGGCAGTCTCCATAATTGTACATAATTAGTTTTTTGACAGAGATTTATTCCACACAGGTGGATGTGAGGCCACATGGGGCAGAAACGACCTGGGGCCTCCCACACGGGAGGTGAGAACCTTTGCTGCCACCCTGACAGTTACCAGTTGCGTGCCACAGTTCAGTGTATGAGTTTGCATGGGCTGGCGCTGGGATTCAATCCCCAGACCTCATGGTTGCAAGGGAAGCGCTCAACCTGTTGTTCTATCCTGGAATCCCAGTTACTAATTTTTGGTTGTCTAATATGTGTCAGTGACTATTGTAATCTCTAGAGTGCATCAGTGAACCAAACAAAAAGAGTATTGCTATGTCAGGAACCACTTTACTAATGTGATGAATATTTTCTTATATACTATTGCCTTTTAATAATTATTGATCAGTGATTAACTTTTTAATTATTTATATTTGTTTTTAAAATCTTATTGCTACTAATAGCCAGTGTTAACACAATAAGTTATGAACATTTTGGTGAAAATATGCACAAATATTACAAAAACATGCACACGCTTCTCAAAATAGTCTATTGTAATAAAAATTTAAAAGTTTTTATTAATGTTTTAGAAATATATGAAAACTTAGTAGAATCCTCATTTTCACTTTTAGAAAATCAGTGCAGGCACTCCTGGTATTGTGTGGAATTGTATGAAAGTCTTAATTGTACTATACCTAAAAGTATCTAACTATCCATGAATTTTTGTTGAAACTAATGACCAACCAATAATACAGTACTATTATAGTGAATATTTTTCTTAATAAGAGTATTTAAGTGTTTGCTAAAGTGTCAGTGGGTCATTTTACAATGAAAAATCAAGGTCCACACAACAGTTCAAATGTTTTTTTTTCGTCAAGCAGCTAGATAAGTGTTATAGATGAAATCGCAATTGAAAGTCCCTTGACTTCAAGAATATTATTCTTTCTTATTTACCCCATGAAAGATATAACAAGGCTGGGATGCAATGATAACTAATCTAGTTCATATGTCCTATTACTTTCTCATTTTATTGAAAAGGTTTGATAATAGTAGTATGATCTGATTCATAATTTCTAATGAGAAAATTCTAATCTAATGATTCAAACTCTGGTGATGCTGAGCTATAATCTTTTCTATAAGAGTGTGTACTGTGGGATATAAGGTAATTGAGGCATTAAAAAAAAATATGTGCTGCAGCTAAAAAAGAACAGCTCTGGAAGTAGGAATAGAGATGCGGTAGGGATAAATCAAAGAATATTCTTCTAAATATTTTGTTCTAAATTAGTTTCACATTTTTCAATATTTTTGTAGTCTTTGTAGCATTCTTAGTAACATACATTGTGTTTTGAATTTACTTATTAATGATAGACCCTTAGACTTAGGAGTGTATATTATGAGTGTGCACACTACCAACAGTCATTCTGTTAAGTATGGTGTTCAAGATGGGTGTTACAATTTTGGTAAAAGTGGCTGTGTAATTGAAAAAAATGGATCAATTTTATTACATGGATCTTTTGTGAATTATAAAGGCATCTCAGAAATAATATTTCAAAAAGATTTTGTATAACAGTAATATCGCTTGGCTATTTGTTTAGCCTCTCAAGGTTACGAATTTGATGCCATTTTCCTTTTATGGAAATACTAGATTTGATGTTGTTCTCTTAAAGGCTCTATTACTGCAATCATTCCACATTTTTATTATAAAGCTAAAACACCTGCTATGTCAAATTCTGGACTTAAATTGTGTTTTAAACTATTTGGTTTGACAATATTTAATGGAGAGCTAGAGATTATAAACCCCCTTCTCCTCTTTGATAAAGCCCTAAACAAGAACATGCTTGATCTTGGTGTCTAATGGTTGCTTCACCTGTAGAGGTGCACTTCCCTCGTTATTTTGTTAGAGTAACCTTCATAGCACATAAAGCACATCTTCTCCAGAAATGACATGCAGGGCAGGGTCCATAGTATTTTCTGTCTCACTACTGTAACTTAGATCCAAGAACAGAATCGCTGTTTGTGCTGCAGCCTCTCTTTACCCGTTAAGTGGATGTGGGCATTCTCCCTCTGCAGGCCCACTAGGTCAGGTCGCTTAGCCCAACTTGAGCGCTGAAGCCATACTTCAACGGCCTTGAAGAAATCAGTCCAGATAGTTCTCTTTTGGGTGTATATCAACTTAGTTTATAAACTTTGCAAAAACTTTTGTACCATATGATATTGTAGTATTAGATGACAGTAGGTGTACTGGTTTCCTTGGAATGAGAATGACTTAAGTTATATCCTGCCTATTTAGATCCAAAGTTACCAATTAAATAAGCTGGAGTTGCTAGTTATAGAGTAACTGATGAAACAAAAAGGCTTTGTCTCTGTCTCCTTTAGAAAAGTTTACCATTGACCAGCCCTCTGCTGCTGAAGGCTTGTTTTCATTGAGGGCTGATTTGCTAGAATGTCAGACCATCTGGCACTTCAAAACTTCTGAAACTTTCAGAGAAAAAAAATGATTGCCTCTGGTGGCATTCTAATAATGCCACCTTTTTTTTTTGGAATAGATATCTACCTAGAAAGATAAATGTGTTTTACTTGGGAATTTTTCATCTATATATTGATTTAATCTTGTGTGGAAAAAATAGCATGTGCCTGCGCTAAAATTTTCATACAGTATAAAGGGCTTAAGAGAAAGTGTCCTGTTCTAGACACTCAGATCTCCCTTCAGTCCCTCTCCCCGAGGTAATTACATTTTATCTCTCTCTCTCTCTCTCTCTCTCTCTCTCTGTCTCTGTCTCTGTCTCTTATCTCTCTCTATCTCTACATCTACATCTATATCTATCAATATAACCTATATCATCATCTCCAGAAATACTGTCTGTATTTCGTATGGCATACCTTTATGTAACTATGTCAGTATTCCCTTTTGGGCATATACATGTACCGTATGTCCTACGTACATACATATATATGAGCGATTATTTCTTATCGCAGCCATCATCTCTCTCTTTTCCATAGCTGAACAGTATTCCATTGTGGGAATTTGCCAAAGTTTATTTACACAGTTACCTGTTGATGGATATTTAGATTGCTTTCAGCTTTTTGCTACGTCAAATAGGATTTATTGAGCACCCATGTACATATGTCTGTACACATGTTTGCAAATTAAATTTCTAGGGCTAGAATTGCTGACTCAAAGGTAATATGCATTTTAATGTTTGATGAATATTGCTAAATTATCTTCAGCCCCAAATTGGGCAGGTTTTTAAAAGTCAACTCTTCTGCTTCGAATAATTTCCAGGAAATGTCATGGCTTAACTTAATGTTTTCAGACATAGAAATTTTCTCTGTTTTTTCTATTAGGAGCTGCATAGTAATGCATTGTTTGGGTTCACTGTCTATAGAGTATTTAATTGGAAACTTTGGGAAGAAACAAAGTCATTACCCAGAACTCATTGCTCAGAGTAAACACAAATGAAGGAAGTGAGATAAAGATAGAAAGTAAATATAACTAAAGACATTCAGAAAAAAAAAAAAAAAGGAGGTGATGGTCTATTAACTTTTGGGGAGCCATATTTATAAATATAAGTGGTTCATGTGCTAAGTGTATTGAATGGCCATTGGTGAGATTAGTGAAGATGAGTCATGATTAGTATTACACACACACAGAAGCATGGCTGATCTCATGGGGTTAGTTTGAACTTCATCTGTGTTCACCTAATGTTCAGTTCCTTAACCCTAGAACCGTACCCATATTAGACTTTAATTAACAGTACCCCGGGGTACAGGTGCACCCCTATGAAAAAAAACACATTTTCAAAAAGAGAATAAACATTTATTTAAAATCAACTACATAGCCTTCTTATAAAATAATTTCAGTTACATTTATCAAAAAAGGCACAATAATTAGGAACTTTCCAGATAACAATTTTGCCAAATTTTATTTTGGTGCTCATTACAAATAAAAGCTCTGCACTTGACGCATTGTACGTGTGATTTGCGGTCCTTGGACCTTGGGCAGAAAGAACACCTTCCAGATCTTGAATTGGAAGGAGTTTCCGCAGGTAATGATCGTTTTTACCCAATATGTCTCCA
>PVKE010031443.1:0-19030 GCA_004027555.1 Craseonycteris thonglongyai
AGAGAGAGAGAGAGAGAGATACAGAGACAGAGAGAGAACTGAACTGGGGGCACTCCCCAGTTCAGCACATGGTTCCGCATGGGCCGGGGCCGGGGACTTGCAAAGTGAGCGCTTAACCCACTGAGCCATCCCGGCTTCCCCCTGTTTTATTCTCAAGATGTACTTGCTTTTTCATTTGTTTGAGAAAAACTTTATATTGATTATGATAAATAATAAGAATATGTTGAAAGTATTTTTATCCAGCTAATCATTTGCCCTTTAGCTTTGTGTTTTGATTAAAAGCTGAACATTTTTTTAATGTAGTCTCATTGAGCAATATTTAACTGTATGTCTTCTCTACCTTTTTTGCATAGAAAGGCCTTTTCACCCCAAGATTATGTAAATGTTTGCTCATATTCTCTTCTTTCACCTCTGTGGTTTTCTTCGTAGCATGTTGTCGTTCATCCTTCTGCACTTCCTTTGGAATGTAATGTTAGGTGAAGAACAGCTTATAGGTTAAGGGCATGTACGTGGAGGCTCCGGCCACCTGTGTCCCCTGGGCAAGTCACCCAGGTTCTCTGCCTCAGTCACTGTGTCTGCAAAATGGGAATAATTCTAGTACACAAAACCAAATGGTTACTGTGGGAGTTAAACTGCAGCAGTTTGCAAACTGTTTAGTCTCAGAACTCTTTCCTTTATACTCAAAAAATTAGAGATCCCTAAGAGCCTTTGTTTATGTGGATTATGTACATAAATTGGTATGTACCATATTACAAATTAAAACTGGTATTAAAAACAAATATGTATATATTCCTTTTAAAAATAACAATAGCAAACTCATGTTAATATAAATAAAATACTTTTTTTCTGAAAAAATGTTTTCTGAAGCACAAAATATAGTGGGGAAAAGTGGCATTGCTTTGCACTTTTGCAGATCTCTTTAATATCTAGTTTAATGGAAGACAGATTCTCACATCTGCTCGTACATTCAATCTGTTGGAATATGTGTTTTTTATTAAAGTATATGAAGAAAATTCAGCTACACACACATAAGTCGTTGGAAAATGGAGAAATATTTTATTAGTTTATGGATATTTTCTTTTGATACTACATAAAAATTCAACAGATGATAGTTTCTCAAAGTTTAGCTGAATTGTAGAATCTGAAAACATATTAATGATCTTTGCATATTTTGTTACACTAAAATTCATTGGACTATCTTGCACTGTGACTGGGTCTTTGACCCAGGAATGATTTTGTAACATCAAATACTGGTCATTGGGAACATACTGGTTCACTCACAGCCCTTTGAAATGTGGACACATTTCATTTCTTCATGACATTTGTTAGCATCTCACCCCTATCGCTAAATCTTTATGTTTTGGGAAGCTGTCTAACTTACAGTGGCTGATGCAAGTTTTCCAAAATTCTAATTTTTCCCTTGGGAGCTCAAATGTTATCACTGGTAACAAATGCTGTCAGTTGTTTTCTGTGAAGGGACAAGCTCACCTTGTTCATTGTTGGAGACACTGTCTACCAGATACCCAATTCTGAAAACCATTGTTTTTCTGCCGGCCGTTTGTTCAGGTAGAAGTAGTGTTTCGTGGATGGATGGAGAGGCTGGCTCAGCGACAGCTCAGCCACAGGCTCCCACCTGCTGTCCCTCCAGACACATGTCTTATTCCAGTAACCAGCCCCAGCACACTTCCCACGCCATCACACAGAATATCAAAGCGATGTGTACTCCGGGGCTGAGAGTCGGTGACATTCATCAGCCGTACTGCTCATCAAGGACATTCTTAAGTGACACTGACATAGTTTGTCCCTGGGAGCGATAAGCAGCCCAGTTCAGGGCCAGTGCTGAGTCCCTAGCAGTTTCACCCTCATTCTCAATGGCTTTTGCTCCATCCGATGGGTCCTCATGATGAGGAAGGCAGTGATGTTTTATTACTGTCCTGAGAATGGTTTTGATGCTGCAGACCTTCGGGGGCCCCTGGGCTCTGCAGAGCGTGATGTTAGGACTGTGGGTTAGATGACAGGTAAATGGCCTTTGCGCAGTGCCTGGGCCCCTCTCGGTCCCGGACAGTTTCCCCCATGCGCCCCCAAACCTCAGAGAGCCCAACGTGGCCCCTAAACCTTAGAGAGCCCAACATCGGGGAGAGGAGACATAAGCCATTGGGGGTTGAAAATTCATCATTTGTGATTTCAAACCCTGCTCAAGTTGCTAATGGGTTTGGTCCTCAGCTGAAACGGAGGAACCCATGGGACTTTATAGGTTAAGGTGACCAGACGTCCTGCTTTTGGCGGGACAGTCCTGATTTTTAACAATTTGTCCTGCGTCCCGCGGCGTTTTAAAAAAGTCCCGATTTTTGGAAAGAATGCACGACAAGCTAGAGAACGGCAGGAGATAGACCACATTTTTAATCAAGAACCCCCTCCCCCCCCCAGTCAATGGTGTCCCGCTTTACCAATGTTAAAATCTGGTCACCTTATTATAGGTGCCTCAATGGGAGAGACGCAGGGGTCTCAGGCAGGTGACTCTCCCTCACCGGTGGGTTCTGCATCCTGGACAGGAGGCTCCTCAGAGTCACCCTCCCCCCTTTTGGGCCCTAAGGGGCCCCATGCCTTTGGTCTCTATGTCTCTTCCTCATTAACCTTCTTTGCTGCGTGGGACCCGGTCAGTGCCCCCCTCCCCCCATTTCCTACACGGCGATCATAACAGGGCTGCATGTATGGAGTGCGCGCCGTGCTCTGGGCCCTGGGCTGCACCCCCTCCTGTATTGTCTCGTTTATGCTCATGACACCAACTCCTGCCGCACCGAGTTGTTCTTTTGTTGTTCTTTAAAAATCTTTCCAGTTTTGTTCCGTCAAGTGGGTACTTTGTGCCAAGCTCTGGGATGCCATTGAAGGCCAGCCCCAGCCCCTGGCCTGGTGGGCCTTGTGCGGCTACCCCTACCATGGGAGGTGGCTGGTGGGGGCAGGTTCAGGAAGGCATCCTGGTGCAGGGGATGGCAGTGAGCTAGGCAGAGGGGGTGAGCAGGGCAGGGAGTGGATGAGCCTGAGGCTGGTGTGTGGCCCTCACACTTTATCTGCTACTTGGCATCTGTGTTGCTGGCAGAAAACTGCTTAGGTTGGAGCAACTGAGAGATGACCCAGCCTTGTCTTTTATGGGCTATTTAAAGGATGTTCAAAGGCGTGATTTCTGTCTTATATAGATTGTAGAGCACCCCCCCACCCCAAGATGCACCTCTGCTTTATTATTATTATTTTTGTTGCTGTTAATTATTTGCGAAGGCCTGTTGAGGTGTGGTCTGTTTCAGGGACTGAAGACGTTCACTTGGGCTGGAGTTCAGAGCCCAGCGGTGGGAGATGGAGGCAGCGGGTTGGAGTAGGAGGCTGGCCTGCGTGGGGGGAGATACGGGCGTCCTGTGGCTCTTCCTTGAGGCTGAAGGAAGACTTCCAGGTGAACTCTGTCTCCTCTGTGTGGTGTGTTTCCGTCCCTGGAGCAGGAGAGCTCTGCCTGGCCCGGGCCTGCCTGGGCACTGGGTGGACATGCTCAGTGAGGCAGACAAGTGGGCAGGCACAGGGGAGAGGGCTAGGGGACCCCTGGTCCCGACCCTGCTGCCCATGGCCTCTGTGACTGTGGGCAGGTCTGTGGTCTACTCTGGACCTCAGTTTCCTCTTCTATAAAATAAGAGGAACAGATGAGGGTCTCAAAAGTGACTCTAACTCTAAGATGCATGTTGGTGCCCAAGGGGCACCTTGACTCTCTGTACAGTGTGTGTGTGTGGGGGGGGGGTTGGATGTGGGGGTGGGGGGAGTCGGGGAACAAGTCCCAGGGCAGGTGGAGGGCTGGTCTGAGCCCCTGGGTATAGACCTGAAAATTTTATGGACACCTCCTCCCCACCCCCAGCTGTCCCCTGGCTCCATAGTAGGGGACCCTGCAGTGCAGTGACTTCCTCTGTGTTTGTTCTGCAGCTGAGGCAGATGTTTCCTGCAGCTGGTCACTCAGCCTCCTGCCCTATTTTTAACTCCATTGTTACCTTCCCCAGGCATCTGGCTGCCTGTGGGGAGAGGCTGTTTCCCTGGAAGGGGTGCTATTCTCTGGGTCCAGCTTCTGCCAGGTCCCTGACTTGAGCTTCCCAGTGTCTATTGGGAAGGTGAGGGTGGCTCAGGAGAACTGGGAGAACAATGACTGGATGATGACATAGAAAGAGCCCGGGTTGTGAAACCAGGGGCCTGGCTCTGGTGTTAGGTCATGTAGGGAGCTCAGTTTTTTCATCTGCTAAACAGCACAGCAGCCTGTGCTTTTGCCTTTCCCATAGGGTTTTTCTGAAGCTGAAATGAGATCGTGGTTGTGAAATTCATTTAGCAAAATGACATTTGGAAGCTATAATTATTGTGGGTTCAGCCCTGTGGGGGCCCCGGAGGAGCATGGGAACTAGAGAGGAGAGACGAGGCACGCACTTAACAAGCGCCAGGCCAGTAGGCTCCAGACCAGGGATGTGTGGAGCACAGGTGTGCTGGGAAGCGTGGAGGCGGAGGGGCGTGTCTCCTGCATGTTGATGGATGGGGTGAGGGGTGAGGGTGGGCATGGCCCTCCTGGTTGCAGGACCAGGGAGGGCAGAGGCATGGAGGCAGGGAAGGGCTGCATGCATCCTGGGAGGTCCAAGTGGTAAGGGTCTCTGGCCTGCAGCCCTGGATGGAGCGGCTCCTTCCTGGGAGGGGCCCCATGATGGGCCCGGGGGCATGAGGCTCTGCAAACCCTTCCCGAGCTGGCTGTTGTACACATTGTACTTTCATAAAAGATTAGGGGTGGTGAGGATGGCAAAAGGAGCTTTGAGTGCCAGACAAGGGAATCTAGACTGGAAACTACAGGGGTGGAAGGGATGGGGCAGACCCTAGCTAGAATTGGGTTTTGATTCTTCCCAGATCCTTGAAATGGTCTTTTGGGTCCCTGTGAAATTGGGTCCCTGGTCAGAAGTGGGGTTCACATCTAAGTCCCCACTGGCCCTTTGGGGCAGAGTCCTGGGAAGCAGCCAGGAGAGTTGTCAGCAGGGCCAGGGTGCTGGGTGGGGTCTCAGGAGACCCTAGGATTCTGCTGATCTTGAAATGCCCAATGCCCAGTGACTTGGAACTGAGCAGGTACGCATGTCCAGGTGCTCCTAACCCTGTGCTCCCCAGGGTCCTCCCCCAGCACTCATCCTGCCCTTCAGTCCCAGGCTGCCTGGGACCTGGTGATGCACAGGAGCTTCCGGCTTTTCCAGGAACAGAATGGCTGTGCTTCTCAGAGCTAAGTGATGCCTTCCCCGGGGATTTTCACACTCCCCTCCTCCTGCTCCTGTCCGAAAGAACCGGCAGGCAAGAGTTCCTCCCATCCAGGTGACACCTTCTTGTTTTCTAGGCAGTTCCCCTGCGCAGAAAGGCCCAGAGGGAGATGTGGAGAGACTCCAGGTGGGGAGACTCTTATAGTCTGTTTTTGGAACAATGGAGGCCAAGCCTCTGTCAATAGTGTGGAGCAAACCTTTAGCTGCTTGGAATTTTCTAAGTCTTTGCAGCTGACTCGGGGGAAGCTGCTGCATCACACTGTCTAGCAATCGAAGGTGCTCTCATTGTCACCTGTGTGCATCTCCTCAGCTACGCCGCAGGCCCTGGTGGCTGGAGACCCTGACTTCTGTCTCCTGTGAACCCCCATGGCCCCTGCATGAGCTGGGCTCGCAGGATGCTGGCGTTGCTCTGGCCCTGCCAGCCGACAGTGCAGCCTGCCCTTCTCCAGCAGGGAAACTCGACATTCTCCCACAGACAGGGAAAAAGTAAGTTCTTGTTGCCATGTGGCGTGTGGTCACTGAGGGTCAAACCTAAAAATAGCGGCGTGCATTAGTCAGCATTAGGTTTGACTGTGGGTGAGAGGAAAAGCAAAAGAGCAGTCGTTTATACCCGATGGCAGCTCATATCCATGTCTTGTCCAAGTCCAGAGCTTTGTGGTCCGTGCCTGCTGTGTGTGCGGGGGGCGGTCCACTCCATGGATTCCGTGGGGAACTTGGTCTCTACCATTCCTGGGGTGTGGTGTGGCTTCACGTGCACATGGTTCAAGATGGACGTGGAAATTCCGTCATCACAGCTGTGTTCCAGGCAGCAGGCTAGAGGAAGGGGGGAAAGGGGCTCATGGGAAAGATCCCGGAACTTGCCATGTGACACTGCCCCATGTGTTCCATTAGCTAGAATTAGTCCCAGGTCCCAGGTAGCTGCAAGGGAGGCGGGGCATGTCGTCTTGGCTCTGGGCCATCATGAGCTCAGCTAACTGTCCCTGTTCCTCATCTAGTTTAGTACAGATGGCAGGAGAGGGCTGGGTGAAGGCATCTTGGGTATTTAGATCTGAGGATGTTCCCAGGCTGAGCAGCTGGAACTGCAGAGCCCCACCCAGGAACATTTCCTGGGGGTGGGGTGGGGGTGGAGGTGGTCCATCCTGCCTTAGGACCAGAAAAGCACATGCCCTAGCAAGGAATGGGGAGCAGAAAAGCTTTTGAGGGGCTAGGAGTCAGCCCAGTGGTGTGATCAGAATAAGGGAGGCAGGCCAACCTCATCTAAGGGGGCCAGAACATGTGGCCCGTGTTTGGACTGCTGGGGCCTGACGCACAGGACAGGTACACTCACAGGAGAGTGGTCCGGAGGCTGGGGGACTCAGAGGCTTGGGCAGATGAAGAAGGACCACAGGTGGTATGACATGGAGGACCAGTGGACGGGATGCCCTAAGGCAAGGGGTAAACTAGGAGCATGCTCCACCACCAGACCCCCAGGGGCCAGGGGAGGGCCCCCTCTCCCCCACCATACCTCCAGGGGCCAGGGGAGGGCTCATGAGGACTGCGGGGTCTCTCCAAGTCCACTACTACTTGATTTTTAAGTACTGACAGCTAACTAGGGTGGAAAATACCAAAATTGCAAGGATCAAGCCACTTGCATATGTGACATCTTTTGGCCTATGGATTACAAAATTTCTCCCGGGTCCAAATGAGACCATTTCTCTGAGTCTTCCTTTAAGGCAGAGGGAGAAACAGGGGAAATGTGTAGAAAACTAGCTTCTCATAAGATAGCTTAATTTTTTTTTTTAATTTTATTTTAAAAATGTTTTTAGTTTCAGTTTTTTACTTTGAAAAATTTCAATCCCATAGAAAATTTGAAACAGGAGTACAATGAATGGGTGACCATCCTCATCAGTTGCTACATTTGCTTCATTTTCTCTGTCTCTCTCTCTATGTCTCTGTGTCTCTGTCTCTGTCTGCCTGTCTGTCTCTCTCTCTCTCTCTCTCTCTTTCTCTCTCTCTCAGCCAAGCTTGTCCAACCTGTGGCCCTCAGGCTGCATTTCAATGTGGCCCAATACAAATTCATAAACTTCTTAAACCATTGTGAGATGTTTTTTTGCATTTTTTTTTTTCTTTTTGCTCATCAGCTATCGTTCGTGTGTTTTATGTGTGGCCCAAGACAATTCTTCTTCCAATGTGGCTCAGAGAAACCAAAAGGTTGGATACTCTGCTCTAAACCATATGAAAATCACAATGTCAAAACATTTCACCTGTAAGCACTGTAGCCTCTTAAGAACAAGGACATTCATCACACCGAAGGAAGTTAACTTATTTATCTAACATACAATTCATATTCAGATTTTCCCACTTGTTCTCAAGATGTTCATCTATAGACTACCCCCCACCCCACCCCAAGATCCCACATAGACAGAGCTTTCGATCAGGCAGAGCTGACCCACATGGGCAGCTCCAGAGCCAGAGAGCTCCCCGGCTGGAGGCAGGTAACGAAAGGTGCTGGAAAGGATCCGCTTCCTTCTTTAGGGCCCCAAAGCCAGGTGCCTTTCGCCCTTGCCGAAGCATATGGTGACAAGTGCCAAGGTCTTTGCTGGCCACAGAACAGGCAGGAGCCGCTTTACTGCCCCCTACCTGACAGGGAGCTGAGTGGGGGGCTTGTGCACCTCTCACCAAGGCCCCTCCGCCTGCAGCTCCTCCCAGCTCAGGGGTCCATCTGCCATGTGATATGCCCCCACTGGTACCCTGTGCTGGCCCCTAATTACCATGGCTCCTTAGCTGGCCACCCACTTGCCCTGCCCGCCTTTGTCTGTTCCCAGCTCCAAGCCCACCCGGGGTGTCACCTCAGAGTGTGACAATGATGATGTGTCCCTGCCATAACTCAGACCTTCAAAGGCTCCCCATTGTTTGTAGGCTCAAGGCCACCGCATGGTGCCAGCCCCTCTGCAGAACACGTGGCAGTATTTCCAAACATTCCTCCACCTTCTGTTTTTAACTTGAACTGTGTTTTCAGTTCAGAAAAAATAAAAGGATTTCAAAAACATATAATTTAACAGGCGAAGGTCTTTTGCAATCCCACACCCTAGACAGCTTTAATTTTTTATAATTGATCTCATCCCAGTTTTAAAGAAAGGGGCAGAGGTTGTGAAGGGGCAGTCCAGGTGGCCCCCAGACACATGAGGTGACAGACCATGGGGCAGAAACCGGGACCCTGTCTCTACTGAGCCATGTGGTCTGGGGAAATTCCTGTCATTGGTGAGCGGTTTCCTCTTCTGTAAAGTGGGGCATCACAAACCCTGTCTCACCTCCCTTGAGGGTTGTTGTCAGGAGCAAAGACAGAAAAACCACAAAGGCACAGAAAGCGCCACCAGGCTGGATGGACGGAGTGCTTGTCACAGGAACATGGTGGCAGCGGGCAGAGGGCACTCGGCCGAGGGCTGGGAACAAAGGCACAGAGATCGGGGAGCACAGGCGGCTTTGGGGGTAGGGGCGTGGGAGAGCCCTCGGGTGAGGAACTGCGACCTTTGTCCATCTTTGAAACTGTTACAAATAAATACTTAAAATACATGTTCCCAAACGGTAGGGAATTAGACGCCGTGGAAAAGCAAGTCCCGCACGCAGTCCCGCCTCCGGAGCGCGTGCCATGTGGAAACACCCTTCCCGTGCTTTGTGTCTACTTGTTGCGTGCCCGTCAGCAGGAGCCAGGCGGGGTGAGGGGTGCAGCGAGGGGGCCAGTGTGTTCCGTCAGCAGTGAAGAGCCAGGTAGAGACAGCCAGGAAGGACACGATGGGCCCTGCGGGGAACACGAGCAGTGGAAGGGAACGAGGCGTCCCATTTTGTGAGGTTCACACTGGGCTGTGGGAGTTGCGAGGTGGGGGTTGGGGTGTAGTCAGGGAGGGCTTCCTGGAGGAACTGGTTTCAATCTCCAGGGGTGGGTGGGTGTGGGAGGTGGGGAGGAGGGCAGGCCAGCTGAGGTGTGTGCTGTGGGAGCAGCCTTCCCCACATCCTCTCCGGAGCTCGCTCCTCTGCGATCCTGCACGCTGCAGGCGCGGGCCTGTCCGTCTCATGACTATTTGCTGCGTGTCCTGGGGCTGGGGTCGTGCTGTGGACAGCTCAGGCACCGTCCTGCCCCGCGGGAGCTGGGGAGACTGATGCTACACACATAGCCTGTCCAGGAGTTGATTGGGAAAGAAAAGGGGTCATAAGATGGAGACTGTGGGGGTGGACGGGCTCAGGGGAGCCCCGTGAACAAGCGGAGGGTGTTCCAGGCACCCCGGGGTGGCGGGGGTGAAGCCTCCATGAGGAGGGGTGGGCCTGGGCGTGGTGGGGAGGTGGACATGGCCAATGGCGGGAGCCAGGGGAGCCGGAGAGGAGGGGTCTGCACCCCAGGGGGAGGGGTTTGCCCATGACAGCACGAGGGGAGGAAGGACGCGTCCTCTGCCCAGTGCCCCTGCCCACGGCCGTTGTGTGCCCACGCTAAGCACGCCATCCGTCCAGCCAGGGGGTGGGGATGGGGTCTGTCTTGGTGGTTTTTCTGTCTTTGCTACTGAAAGCAACCCTGCAGGGAGGTGAGACAGGGTTTATGACCCCCACTTTACAGAGAGGAAACAGGGAGGCAGGGCCAACGGTGTGATTTAGGGTTTTAAAAGGTCCTCTGCCCCATGGAGGGCAGATTGTGTGGGGAACAGGAGGGAGGAGACCCCTGGGGGCTGGTCAGTCTGTTCAGTCAGGGGCTGGTGGCCGGTGGTCAGTGCAGACTCATTCTTCCATGGGTAGCTGCACAGAGTGGACAGGGGACTTGCCCGTTCCAGGTTCTCGATTCAGGCCGCGAGCAGAGGGAGACCTTCAGTGGCTCAGGACACAGCTCAGCAGGGAGAGTTGTCACTGTGTTACCAGAGCCAGGCAGCTGCCGTGGGCCAGTGCCACTCTGCCCGGCCGTGTTCCTGGCATGTGGGCCAGGGGACAGCCCACTGCGCCTCCTGAGATCATTCCTTTTACAGGCGGGGTTTGGGCGAGGCCCCTGGTCCTGGCCAGGGAGGCTGAGACCTGGCACTGCCAGGAGCCCCGGGGCTGATCGGAAGGGCACTGACAAGTTTGAGCTCTTACTGTGTGTCAGGTTCAGTAGGTGCTGCTTGACACACATTCACTCATTTTATTGTCATACAGTCCAGTGGGGAGGTACACTTATTTATGGTCCCTAGTGAGTAGATGGGGAAACTGAGACCCAGGGAGGTAGCTAGGCGGAGGTCACACAGCGGGTGAGTTGTGGAGCTGGGTATGAAAGTGTGACCGGAGGGGTGAACACACTGTGGGACCTCTGTGTGTTCCCAAGAGGGCACCTCTTGTTTTGAACAGATTTATTGAGGCAACTTTTATACAATAACATTTACCCATTTTAAATGTGCAGTTTGGTCAGTGTTGGCAAGTGTATATTGTTGTGTAACCATCAAATTCAATAGATGGAACAGTTCCAACCCCCCAAAAGATGTCCTTGAGTCCTGGTGTGGTTGATCACCCTTCCCTGCGGCCCCTGACCACCACTGATCTGCTTTCTGCCCTTATAGTGTTGCCTTTCCTAGGATGTCATATAAATGGGGCTATACAGTTTGAAGTTTGGGGCCTGGCTTATTTCTCTTAGTGTGATATTTTTGATGTTCATCTGTGTCATTGTGTATAACAGTATTTCATTCCTTTTTAAAGATTTATTTTATTGGTTTTGACAGAGGCAGAGACACAGACAGAGAGACAGAGACAGAGAGAGACAGAGAGATGGGGAATGGCCCAGAGCAGTCTTTTCTTAAATTTTATTTTTATTTTTTTATTTTTGACAGAGAGAGAGAGAGAGAGAGAGATACAGAGACAGAGACAGAGAGAGAACTGAACTGGGGGAGCTCCCAGTTCAGCACATGGGTCCGCACGGGCTGGGGCTGGGATTCGATCCCCGGTTCCTGGCGCTGCAAAGTGAGTGCTTAACCCACTGAGCCATCCCGGCTTCCCCGCAGAGCAGTCTTCATAGTTGTACGTCATCAGTTTTCAACATGGTTTCATTTCACATGGGTGGGTGGGGGCTGTGCAGGGTGGAAACTGGGCTGCGGGCCTCCCACACGGGAGGCATTTCCCCTCAATCCAGGGGCTGAACCTGGGGGCAAGAACCAAACTGGGGGTCTCCTGCATGGGAAACACACCCCAGTTCAGCACGTGGGTCCGCGCAGGCCGGGATCAGGATTCGATTCTTGGTCCCCAGGGCTGCAAAGTGAGCGCTTAACCTGCTGAGCCATCCCGGCTTCCCCTTCATTTGTTTTTATTGCTGAGTAGTATTCCATTGTGTGGCTGTTCCCCATTTCTTCATCTGCTCCCCAGTTGATGCACTTGTGAGTTGATGTCAGTTTTTGGCTATTATGAATAATGCTGCTACATAAAAGCCTTCCTCTGGACCTGTTTTTATTTCTCTTTGGTAGTTACCTGAGAGTGGAATTGCTAGGTCATGCAGTAAGCATATGTTTATATATATATATATATATATTTTTTTTTAATTGGTTTTTGACAGAGAGAGATAGAGAGAGAGAGATACAGAGACAGAGAGAGAACTGAGCTGGGGGCACTCCCCAGGTCAGCATATGGGTCCACACAGGCCGGGGCCAGGATTCAATCCTTGGTCCCTGGTGCTGCAAAGTGAGCGCTTAACCCACTGAGCCATCCCGGCTTCCCCAATGTTTATATTTTTAAGAAATGACAAAGCTGTCTTCCAAAGTGTGGTAGCATCATGCATTTCAGCAGCCGTGCCTGAGTCCCAGCTCCTCCACAGCTTCCAATGCCTGGTATGGTTGGTCTTTTAAAATTTGTCATTCTAGTGCATTTCCCTGATGAGCAGTGATGCTGAATATCTTTTAATATGCTTATTTGGCAACCAGACCTTCACATCTTGTGCCCATTTTTAAATTGATTTTTTTTTTTGGGTAAACTTGATATTGAGTTGTAAGAGTGGGTTCTTCTTTTTTGTTCAGTTAGGATTAAATGAGAGTTTCTTCTTAGGGAAACAAGGTTGCCAATCTGTCAAGGATTCCACAGGGCAGTTTCTTTTCTCTCGGAACTGACTGCCGTGTGTTTTCCTGGAGGCCGGAGGCTAGCATACGTGTGTGTGTGGGACTTTCTCAAAGGCCATTATAGGTACCGCCCCGATGAGCCTGTGGCTGCTCACCGGGGGTGAAATGGAGCCTGGAGTTCTCCATCTCTCCACTAGTAACTCTCCAGGTGTCTCTCTGCCTCTTTAGGGCTGGGGTGTTTTGGCAGAGAGTGGAGTGGATAAAGGTCCCTAAGGATGCTGAGTGTGGGTCGTATAGATCCCAGGGGGAGGGGAGCGTGTGGGGAGTGGTCTTGCTGTCAGTTGGCATGAAGAGGTTCAAAAGGCATGGTGAGTGCAAGAAGCTAGAAGGCAAACTGATGAGGGTAGTTACGATCTGCTACCACTTAGTAAAGGTCAGCTGTCTTCATCTGAACATGGACAGACACCCTAAGGGACCACATGACGGAAAGCACCTGATGTGGTATGTGCTGCTGAGCAGGTGCTTTGAAATGTTAATGAACAGAAGCCACGGAGAAAGTGGAGAAGGGCCCTGTGTTTGGTGGGGAATATTCTCCCCTTAAAGTAGGGGTTCCTTTCTTTTTTTTAAATTTGCCAAGAGCCTCTCCAGCAATCTGGCAGAAACTCATGGACCTTTTCTGAGAATGTTTTTAAATGCATAAGATAAAATACGGGGATTACAGAGGAAATAAATGTTATTGAGAGAGCTGTCAAAATACTAAAAACAAATTGGTGATGTAGGAACACATGTTCTTTGTTAATATTGCGTTAATAAGATAACCCATTAGGTAAATGAAGGTTTAATTTTATTTTTTGAAGGCACGTTAGTGACAAGGCTGTTGTTGCTTAGCTTCGAGGGGGACATTCAGCTGGCACCTGCCCAGCATGGTGACCACCAGGTGACTGTGGTTGCTTTCATGGTCCCAAGTGCTGCCCCACTTTGCAAATGGGATGGCAGCCTCTTTGCAATTCTGCCTTCTGAAGGGCTTGTGTGTGTGTGTGTGTGTGTGTGTGTGTGTGTGTGTGTGTGTGTGTGTGCACCTGCAGCGGGGTGGGCATCTCTACAGGGTCATCAGAATTCTCTTGCTTTTTGAGTTACACCCAGTTGTGAAAACCTTGGATCCCACTGTCGGGGCCCAAGACCACCAGGTGCGAAGCTGCCCCATGCTGGACAGTCATGTCACCCCAGGTCTTTGGGCAGGGGACCCGGGTCTGATAAGTACTGTGGTTTGAAAGGAGTGATGAGTGCAAGCCACGTTCCAGATACCTGCACAACTGAGGTGTGATGGGAACCATCCGTGAGCTCGACAGGACGCCTTTCACTTGTGATTGAAAGAAATGCTCGCTTTTAGTTAGAAGTTAGGAAAACACAGGCATAACTGTTTCTAAACCGCGCAGGCTTCTGAGACCCCTTAGTCTGGGCTCACCCTAAGCCACCCTCCCTACTGCTCCCCCTCCCCCCAGCCGAGGTTTGCGTGCTAGGGGTCCCATCCACACCCCTGCCCCTGGTAGAGCCCAGCACTGCTGTGACCGCTAGTAGGACGGCCAGCCATCGGAGCCAGATCCATCTGAAGCTGGAAGGGGCTTTCAGACCATCCCATCCCTCACTATCACTTTATGGCTGTGGACACTGAGGCCCAGAGAGGGGAGGAGGTTGCCCAAGGCCCCACAGCATGTGGCCAGCAGGATGAAGGCCCCAGTGCTGGTGAGGCTTACGCTGGGTTGGGTCCAGAGAGGTTCCAGGGGGAGAGTTGTAGGGTGAGGAGCCTGGGGATCCCAGGGTTTCACCCTCTAGACCTTTTGGAGGCAGGTCCATTTCAATGGGCACTGACCTTCCCCACTCCTGCAAACTGCCGCTGTGCACATTTGTGTCTCGCTGCTGCCCTTGCAGACTGCTGGGGCCTGACGTTGCCTGTGCAGCCATGAGCGTGAGCGAGGATGGAGCAGTGGGGGAGGCGAGGAGGAGGGGTAGAGGTGTCCTGCTCCGCCCAGCCCCATGGGAGCAGGCAGCTGACGCCTGTTTGTCATGCCCTCCTTGGGGACAGCCACTGTGTCCTTGGAGGGGGCTGTTCTCACCCCCGCCTCCTTGGCTCAGGCTGCTGTGAGGGGTCTGGGAGACTGTTGAGCCATCCTGGGGGCCTGCCATGGCAGCGGAGAGAACTCGAGAGAGGTTCTGGCTCTGCTGTGGGCTGTCTGACGTCTACTCAAGCCCCTCACCCTCTCTGAGCCCCCCGGGGTCTTTGTTTAGGAACAGGCATTCATTCCCTTCACCTTTGACACCCCTCCCCCCGAAAGAAAGTGAGAGAGAAGTCACACCGGGTGTGGAGTCATGATGGGTGTGGAGTCATGACGGCTCTTATAAACAGAAGGTGTGCGTGTTAACCAAGCTGTCATGCAGCTTCTGGGAGTTTTCAAGGGTGACAGGGCTGGCGGGAGGGAGCCCTTTTCAGACTGGAGAGGGAAGCGGACGAGGGGTGGCTTGGGCAGGTTCTGGAGGGGCCACATGAGGCAGTCATTCTGTCTAGGTGGCTCTGGGGAGATGGGGCTGGGGAGCACCTGACTCAGGACTAGGAAGTTTGATTCAGGGTGAGAGGGACTGACCTGCTGGGCCTGACTCCACCATCCACTTCCCAAGGCGGTGCTGTGGTTAGGAGAGGACCGCAGCGGGGTGGGGAGTGTGGGTGCTCGGAGCAGGTTGTCCCCACTCACGCAGCGCGCTCGTGCCCAGCTGAAGGCAGCTAGCGGAGTTGTTATGTTCTAAGGACCGCTTACTTTCCCTGTGCTTCTGCAGGGTAGACCCAGCTCGGTGCAGGGGGCAGGCGTGAGGTTGGCAGGGCAGGTCGGTCCCTCCCCTTCCTGATCCTGGACCATTATTAGTGCCATGGGGATCCAGCAGCTGCTGGGCTCTCAGAGAGTTCTGTCTCCCATGTCTGGACCCCAGAGCAATCCTCCCCATACCCTCTAGCAGGTTTCCTAGCCCACTTCCCCCGGCATTCTCTTAGGGAAGTACGCTCCAACTTCCCCAGTGTTCGAGGAGAAAAATCAGAAAATGCAGAGAAAATAAGAACGGCCTGTCACAAGGATCTCATCACTTGGTGATAACTAGCATTAGCATCTTGGTGTGTAGCCTCCCAGACTCCTCCTGGTACACGTTTGTGAATTAAAGTGGGAGTATGGCTTGAAGTTGCCTTGCAGCCTACTCCTTCCAGTCCTTCGTTTCCAAGAAGTCGGTCCACATAGGTCAGTATGGCATTTAACATTCCACCCGTAATTTATTCAGCAAATTCCCTCTGGTTGGCTGGGGGTTGGTTCCAGCGCTTTATTATAAACAGCACAGCCCCTGTAGCTCATTTTTGCACACATCCTTAAGTTGTTCCCTTGGAGAGAGCTCTCCATGAGGATGCCCCACGTGCCTCATGTGGGCAGCAGCTTTGCCCGTTGATGCTATGGCTGACGTTGAGGTCCATGCTGTTGAGGTTGATGTCAACGTTGATGAAGTTGATTGTCAATGGTTTTTTTTTTAAATTTTTTAAAGATTTATTTTTATTGTTTTTGACAGAGAGAGAGGGAGAGAGAGAGAGAGAGAGAGAGAGAGCTACAGAGTCAGAGACAGAGAGAAGGGGGAGGGCCCAGAACAGTCTCCATAGTTGCACATCATTGGTTTTTCCACATAGTTTCATTCCACAGGTGGGCGTGGGGCTGCACAGGGCAGGAACTGGGCCAGGGTCTCACTCCAGTGAGAACTGAGCTGGGGGCACTCCCCAGTTCAGCATATGGGTCCACACGGGCCGGGGCCGGGATTTGATCCTTGGTCCTTGGGGTTGCAAAGCAAGCGTACAACCCATTGAGCCATCCCGACTTCCCTGATTGTCAATGTTGATGAAGTTGATTGTCAAGTTGAGGGGCCTGTCTTTCATTGGACCCTTGATTTGCTGAGAGCTCACCTAGTCCGGACTTCGCTGGTCTAATACTACGATATTCATGGCCAGAATGTCCTCCTGCATCCTGTTCCCATCGAGATCCTTTACATCCAAGCCTGACTTCTCTCTGCACCTGCCCCTGGCTCTCCCTCAGGTCTCCTAGTCTAGAAGGCCTGGCGCCCATGTGGCCTGACCCAGTTACCTAGAGCCCTCAGTCCCCACCTGGTGTGGATGGGTAACCCCTTCCTGACTGTCTTATTTTTGCCAGAGGAGTATACACTGAGGGGTTAGGGGCTGCATCTTTATGTCTCACTATGTCCATAACCCCCAAAGTGCCAGACACATAGCAGGCACTCGGCAAACGTGTGGTAGGCTGCGATCCTACCCTCCATCACCAGCTACAGGGTGAGCCGGCCCTCTCAGGGCCTCAGACTTTGCATCTGTACACATGGCAGGGGTGAGGGGTGGACCGGACCCCTTCCTGCCTTGACCACGTGCCCTTTTACCCCACAGGTCTTGGATCCTGAGGCTGCCTGCTGCTATGGGCACAACCGCCAGCACAGCCCAGCAGGGGGTCTCAGCCAGTGCCCCCTTCGAGGGACTCCAGGGCGGTGGCACCATGGATGGGCGGCACTCACTCAGCGCCCATTCCTTCCAGACCACAGGCTTGGCCAACAGTAAGGCGAAGTCCATCATCCCCAACAAGGTGGCCCCTGTCGTGATCACGTGAGTGTCGGGGTAGCCTGACCATGTCCCTGGAAGACGTGGCTGGGGGAGCTGCTTGGAGGGGTGGTGGCACACAGCTCTTCATGTCTACACACTGCTTTCATAGATGAAGGTGCCGAGGCCCAGAGAGGCTGAGCTGTTTTTCTGGAATCACACAGCAAGCAGGTGGCAGGGACTGTGGTGGGTCTCTTAGCTTAAGGCACTTTCTATGTCCACAGTGACAGGGAGTGTGGAGAGGGAGAAGTGGCTGGGGGGACACTCTGAGAATAAGTTTGAGATGAACATTTTCAAAGGAAGTTTGTATTCTTAGATGCATAACATTTAGACTTTTTTTTGCCACAACTAGTAATTATGGTTGGAGAGTGAGGTAAACACCAGGCCACTAAGGCCTTGGGCTGAAGGAGCAGGAAGCTGTTGGTCACCTGTCCTGATTAGGTCCCTCACGGACATTCCCAGAGGAGGCTGCAGCTTGATCTGCCACCACATTTTGAAAGAGACTGGACATGGTGTGCGTCCAGAGGGAGAGTGTCAGGAAGGGTCCCTGAAACCTGTCTGCCCAGTGGGTGCATTGAGTGAGGGGTGCTAGGGAGCCTAAGGCCAGGAAGACAGGATGAGCATTGGTTTTGTCTTCTGGGGAGTCGGGAAGCTTCGTCTTACATCGAATCTGCCCACCCTGGGCCCCTCCAGGATACAGGAAGGAGGACACGATGCACTAAGAATTCACTATATTCCACTCATAGAAGTTTGGCGGAGAACTAGCAGATGGGCCTTTCGTATAAAGAACCCTGCGGCTAGGAACGGAAACTTGGCCTGCTGGCGTTGGGACTTGATGGGAAAATTATAACCATAATACATTACTGTGTTCATGAGGGGAGGCAAAGAGATGTCATGTAAAAGAGACTTGATACGTAGTCTCTCTACTGGAGATGACAAAACTAGGTTTGAGTCTTGAGGGTAGTGTTGGAGACATGTGTCCTGGGTCTTGCTGTGTGACCTTGGGCAAATCTGTTCCCTCTCTGGGCAACATGTGGGGGTGGTGTTTAAGTGGTATGGCTGCCGTGAAAAGCCACCATAATGGTACTTGTGGCTGCCTCTGGAGCCAGTTGTGAGTGCAGTACTCCTTGGGTTGTAGCGTGTTTGAGGTGGAAGAGACCTTAGAGATCATCCAACACAAGGGTTGGCAAACTGTATCCTGTGGATCCAATCCAGACCATCATGTGTTTTTGTTAACAAAGTTTTATTGAAACACTGCCACTCCTATTCATTTAAATATTGTCTGTGGAGGCTTAACACTTAAACTGCAGAGTTGAATAGTTGCAACTGAGACTGTATGACCCACAAAGCTTCAAATAGTTACTATCTGGTCCTTGACATAAGGCTTGCTGACTCCTGATCAGATGTGAAAACTGACGTAAATACAGAAAGTGAGTTTTGGGACAGCCGAGAGATTTGCCCACCATGGGAGATGGAGGCAGACCTGGCAGCGGGAACCCAGGTCTGCGTCTCCTTGTCTGGTGCTCCCTGCCCCACCCATCCCACCACCCTGCCTTTCCCAGCGGTCTTGCTTTTGTGAAGAGGATCAGACACCAGATCACAAGCTCTGGGAGGCTGTGTCTCATTCATCGTTAGAATCAGCACAGAAGCTTTCTGTGTCTTGAGTGTATAGACCTCCCTCTGGTTTAATCTGCAGAAATCTGGATTTGTACCCATGGGTTTTATTGAAATGGCCCTGTGTGGAGGTAGGACTACTCCTAGTAATAATAATTTTATTATTATTTTTTTCCTCTTTTATTTATTTATTTATTTATTTATTTATTTATTTATTTATTTATTTAATCTATTTTTTTATTGTTAAATTTAATGGGGTGACATTGGTTGGTAACAATCAGACAGTTTCCCAATGGACAACTCCACATCACGTCACCCATGCATCGCATTATGTGCCCAGCTCCCAGAATCAGGTCCCCCTCCAACCCCATATATCTGGTGCCCACTCCCCCCTCCCCACACAA
>PVKE010031444.1:0-19029 GCA_004027555.1 Craseonycteris thonglongyai
GAAGGGCATTTTGGTTGTTTCCATGTTCTGGCCACTGTGAACAGTGCTGCGATGAACATGCAGGTACAAACATCTTTAAAGATTAAGGTTTTCAGGTTTTTTGAGTAGATGCCCAGTAGAGGGATGGCTGGGTCATATGGTACTTCCATTCGTAATTTTTTGAGGAATCTCCATACAGCCTTCCATAGTGGTTGTACCAGTTTACATTCCCACCAGCAGTGTATGAGGATTCCTTTTTCTCCACAGCCTCTCCAGCACTTGTTATTCCTTGTCTTGTTGATTATAGCCATTCTCAAAGCAAATTTCTTTAACAAAGTTTGGCTCTAGGTTTAGAGAAGAGGAAATGCTTGCCCCTTCACTTTCCAGAAGGTGCACCATATGGGGAGACGTTTATCCTAGCAGACAAATAAATCAAAGTCTATCAGATACTAGCTCAAATTGGAGACCTGGTTGGTTGTGGGCAAGATGATAGATGCGATTTGGAGATACAATTTTCTTAAGAGAAGGTACTAAATTATATTTACCTTTCTTTTTCTCATGTGTATACTTACACCATCTTTGTCATTCAGATATATTTATTTTTACATAAATTAAGATAGAATACCATGTAAATCACTTAATACAGTTAGGGTTTATGGAATAACAATCATTTGTATTCCTAGATATATGACATAGGAGAAGAGTAAATTTGGTGTGAATTACTAATGATCATTTTTATTGGTAAAATTATTTTACCATGTAACTTTTTGTGGTGGACATGTTTTTAAATTTATAGATGCTTAGTCTTTGATCATCTGATCATATTTGGAGAATTTATTACTTTAAGAATAATGGTAGAGGGAAAAGATACTCTCCTTTTAAGGAAACTGAAAATACTAGCTACTTATGATCTCAACCTCCCCCATGGCCGTTACTGACTCAGCCAGCAGCTCCTTCTCAGCTAAAGAGGACAGAATAGTAGTAGATCGTGAAAAGTGACATTTATGAAAATGGAAGTGTCTAGTGCTTGAAGAAATTTTTTTTGACATACCACATCTTTTGTATGGTTCTGTGCATTGCTCCTAGCAATTCATACAAAACTTGGTTCTTTGGTTTTTCCAATGATTCTTTTAATCTATTTTCCTTATTTTCAAATAGAACCAACTTCTTTTGATTAAATAAAAAAACATCAGTTTCTATTACATACTTTATTTCACTGTGACTTTCCTTTCTTCGGAATTTGTAGAGACTATAATCTTTAGGTATTTTTGTTCCTTGATTTAACCATAAGCTGCTTAATCACATAGCCCTCATGTTATACATTCTTTGTATCATCCATAGTATTTAGCAAAATACCATCTTAAGTGTATAATTGAATGGACATGTAATTATATAGAAAAAACTTAGGCCTGAGAAATACTCAAAGATTACACTAGTTAGCAAAAATCTTACCTTACATAAACCGCAGTATGTCTCTGGGTCACATATAAAATGTAGTAGTCAGGTAAGGTTTATGATTCTATTATAGAAATTCTTATTTATATTATGTGTCTTAGCCCAGCAGTCCTCAACATTTTTGGCACCAGGGACTGGTTTCATGGAAGACAAGTTTTCCATTGACCAGGGGTAAGCAGGGGTGGAGGGCAACGGTTTCAGGATTATTCAAGCACCAGATGCAGCTTGTCACCACTCACTTATAAGCTTTTGATATGAGTCTGCAAGCAATTGATTTATGATGGTCTCTGTGCTGTCAAAGCTCTCTGCTAACATTCATCTGTATTTGCAGCCACTCCCCAGTGTTAGCATCACCGCCTCAGCTCCACCTCAGACCATCAGGCATTAGATTCTCATAAGGGGCACATATCATAGATCCCTATTGTGTGCAGTTCAGAATAGGGTTAGCACTCCTATGAGAAGCTAATGCTGCCACTGATCTGACAGGAGACAGCGTTCAGGTGGTAATTTGAGTGCTGGGGAGTGGCTGTAGGTACAGATGAAACTTTCCTCGTTGCCCGACACCCACCTCCTGCTGTGCAGCTCAGTTCCTAACAGGCTACAGACCAATACAGGTTTATGACTCAGGGGTTGAAGACTCCTGTCTTAGCCTATTTTGTTCAGTAGATATTGATGTTAAGGACTCTTTAATATTTCCTTTTTAATTTTCAGGAGCAGGTATGCCCAAAATGGATGCACAGCCCTAATTTAACTCATGTTTCTTTGTTTATTATTTTTCAGCCCATAAACTGAGTATTGACTAAACAGGTGCCAAAATAAGCTCAAGTTAAGGAGAGAGTTAATCTGAGTCTCTGTTCCTTCCAGGACAGTACTACTTCCATTGCCATCTCCCTTGGTTATCTCAGTTCCTCTAGTTTCTCCTGAGACCGAGCAGCTCAGCAATTATAGTAGCTTAGCATCCTCTAGCTTGTTTTTCCTATCATTATTTATCTGTCTCAAGCCCCCAGTTGCTACTCCCCAGCTGCTTCATTCTTCCTGTCTTTGCTTGGGGAGGAAGCAGTGTGTGGCATGCATATCCAAACTCCCCCTCTCATATCTCAGCAGCTATCACTAATGAATCACATCACTCCTTGCTGAGCCTGCGTATGCTGGCCCATCTTCAGAACACCACTCCAGGAAGTCAATACCAATCAAGGCTGGCACAGTTTGATGCAAATCCTCTATATTAACTCACCCACCATTCATTTCAATGCTTTGGGGACTCATTTTCTTGAACAATAAAGGCTGGAAACCCAGAAGCTAATTTTTCAAATATCCTTTAAAATAGCATGCAGACATGAAATTTAGGTTCTGCCAAGCTGGTGCATCTGCATAAAATGTGCGTGAGGAAATAAACAACATGAAGCTGGTGGATATCCTGGGGTAGCCAGTAGAGTTTCTAGCTACCATTGTAGGAAGGATGGTAATGGTTTTCCATTGTGATGGTCTCACGTGATTGGACATGTTACCTGGACACAGTGTCCTCCACGTAGATCTCCAGAAATGCAGCCCCTACGCTTAAAGGCCATCCCAACATTTCTGTTATGTGATCTTCACTAGCCAATTTCTAAATGAAGAAACCAACTAAATTAGTTTCAGCTGTTTGTGACTAATAACCATGACCTATACAAAGTGAAAGTGTACTTTTTATCTCTGTCAATTTGTACAGTGTTTTTAACAGAAACACCAACAAAGAATGGTTTAAACCTGGACCTTGATTTTTACATGGTGCTCAAGGATGTCAACCAGGAATTCTCTTCAGTACATGATTTTTGACTTCATTGTTGCCAGATGATTTCTGCATCCCCATTGTGTCCGCACACTAGGAAGGAGAGAAGGGGTGGGTGAAAGCTTTCTTCTAGCATACTTGTATTTGCAAAAAGAAGTCATATCCAAGATTCCTATTAACTTCTTATTGGCTAGAATTGCATTACGTTCTCTGCTTAAAGCATGGAGGTACACATTTCATTAATCTTTTTATTTTTTTATATTTTTTTATAATAGTGATAGACAAGAAAGTTGAGATAAGAAATTGTTTTGAGTGAGCTATCTTGCAGGGTTTGCCACACACACCATCATTACTAGATGCTACTGTCACCTAGGACTCCTTTGATAAAATCCTACCAAAGCTTATTCACAAATTTAGATGCAATATTTAGTTATCAGTTTGGTAGAATTAAGCACAACCAAAAGGCCTACTTGTTCAAAAGTTCATTTCCCCCAAATCTCATAAAATCTGAATTTTGTAATTTTAGAATCACATATTTGGATTAAGATATTTGCCATCCAAAGAACATATACAGATTGCATATATATTGTTCAGTGATGGTAACTCAAAAAGTTATCACCACTCATTATCTCCCTGCTACAGATGAGATTATTAAATGTGCAGTATAGCATCATGCAAAATAAAGCGGAATAGAGGTTTTAACTGAGGAAGGGATACCTGAGTAGACTCCGGAGCAGCATGAGCAATGGATTCCAGGAATTATGGAGTAAGCTAATGAGGGAGACAAGTACAACAGCTTCCTCTCATTTGCTTCTTGATGTGTGCCGGTTTTAATTAGGATTGCATTATTAAATTATTACTTTATATATGTTAGAGTTTTAGGAAGTCAATTTATAGCCTCCCTTTCTTCTCTGTTAAGATTGGAACAAATCAAGAATTGAACACTCAAATGAAAGTTACAATATCATTTTGTTTCTCATAATGATCTTCATACTCTGTGCTTAAGATTTTGCCCAAGTAGGCTTGTAATCTTTTGCCCCTGCATCCCACTTACTTTTTTTATTTTTAAAGATTTATTTTATTGTTCTTGACAGAGACAGAGAGAGACAGAGAGAAGGAGGAAGACCCAGAGCAATCTCCATAGTTGTATGTCAACATGGTTTTGTTCCACACAGGTGGGCAGGGGCTGTGCAGAGTAAGAACTGATCTGGGGGCCTCCCACATGGGAAGCACACCTCAGTTCAGCATATGGGTCCACACAGGCCAGGGCCGGGATTTGATCCTCTGTTCCTGGGGCTGCAAAGTGAGCTCTTAACCCGCTGAGCCATCCTGGCTTCCCCATGCATTCCATTTATTAACTTACCCAGTCACTGGCACAGCTGGATAACTCCACTCTTCACATACACATACATAAACAGATGCACACACATTTTATTGCAGACAGGCAGAACTAAAGATGAACCAGAATGGAACAATCCACACATGACCACTTCATTACTCCTCTTACCCATTCAGTATGTCATTATGTTAACTTTGAAATGGTGAGTTAGGCAGGTAGATGAGAGACCAGGAGTATTGCCCTTGTGGAAGTCCCTCCACACAGAAAGGTGAAGAAAGGGGAATATGTGCTCTGTACTGATGGTTCTTCAGAGTTAAAGCCAGAGAGCTAAGGAAGAAAGTGACAGCAATTCCAGACAATAATGTCATCATCATTAGTATTTCATCATCCTAAATTATTTTTTAAATCATAGTGGTAATTCATATTGTGCTGATAATATTGTGTACTTCATGTAATATTTACAAAAAAAAACATTTATAAAGGCAAAAATATACCATGTCTCCATGTATCTTCATGTTTCCACAAAATTTTCATTGCATTTGTGAAGTCAAATAAAAAAAAATATATAAAAATTTTGGCTCATGTATGCTTCTCTAGCCCTGACTACTTCTTGTTCTGCATTTATTTTGTAGACTAGAAAAAACAATCTACCTGTAATGATCATGGGGCATTTTACACTATTCTATGTCTCTGCACTTAAGCTTTTGCTATTTTCTCTCCCTGAAATTTATTTTTATGCCCCTTTCATCAAACAGTAAGTATTTTTTAAATCTTACTTCAAGCACTATTTTATTTCATTAGGGATACTTGTCTAAATCTTCTGAATATCATAAGAGACTATCTTCTGTGATTGTATAATAGCACCTTTCACAGCATTTGAAATTATATGTCATATATCTGTTAACTCAACTGGAATACAAATGGCTTAGGTTAAAGATTGTTTTTTTCTTATTAATATTTATATTTTTATAATTTAGCACTGATCTTGTTCTATTGTAGACACTTGATAAGTAACTTTCAAATTGTTAAACTAAAGAAAAGACAGACAGTAGAGTCATTAGGATAGAAAGAATGTTCAAAAAAAGAAAAATTTCATGAAGACACATTTATTTAAAATATATTTCTTTATAAAGTAGATACTTAACTTTTGAAATGGTGCATTGGTTTTTAAAAATGTTAGTATCATATTTTGACACTTGAAAAAACACATTGAAAGACACTAAATTCATTTTTAAAAAATATACAAAAAACAATAATTAAATAAATGTGATTTTGTGAAATGTATAAAATGATCTTGTGATCATTTTATAAATGATTCACAAATGATTTTGTGAAATATATAAAAAGTTCTTATATATGTGGTTATATTTTTCCTTTTTGTATCATGAGAATCATGAGGTATTTGGTAATTAAATTATAGTACTCATGACTGTAATTCAGAATGCATCAACTTTATATATAGTACTAATAAATTCAAACACCAGAATGAAAAAGAATAAATGGTGTTTACATTCTAAGTTATATCCTAGGAAATGTAGCACAAAACAAATAGCCTGGATATTTTCCATCCATTTCTGATTATAAGAATACATTATCAAGTCAATGACCAACTTCTTGAGGTTGCTGAGGAGCATCTTTTGAATATAGGAATATTGTATATTATATTTTGATAAACTGTGGGTAAAATTATATCTCTCTGATGGTATCTACAAAGAAAACCTGATAGAACATTGTTTGGTCAATAAGAGGCTAGACTTGGCTTTTTATATCAGGTTTCTGTACATGTTTTCTCTTATGCAGATCTAATGAGATTGGCATCCTTTTGTTCATTTCTTCTGCCTGGGATCCAAAGGGACAACATTCCATTCCTTATAACCCTATTCTGACAAAACCAGTTAGTTCCTGGCTACTTTAATTATGGAGAGCCATTCCCACATTTTAAACATTTTTTTAAAAGATTTTTTTTTATTGTTTTTGACAGAGAGAGACAAGAGAGAGAGAGAGAGAGAGAGAGAGAGAGAGAGAGAGAGAGAGAGAGAGAGAGAGAGAGAGAAGGGGGAGGGCCCAGAGCAGTCTTCATAGTTGCACATCATTAGTTTTCTATATAGCTTCATTCCACAGGTGGGCGTGGATCTGTGCAGGGCAGGAATCAACTGTGGTTTGCCGTGTGGGAGGCACCCCCTGGTGACAACTGAACTTGGGCCCCACCCAAATTCAGCACATGGGTCCACATGGGCCGGGGCCAGGATTTGATCCGTGGATCCCGGAGCTCCAAGACGAGTGCTCAACCCACTGAGCCATGCTTGCATCTGCTCCCACATCCTAAACATTTCTGTTTATCTTTTAATATTCTTTAGTTCTGACTGATGTTTTAGTTTGATGTTCTGATTTTGTATTTCTGTGGTATTTGCTACTTATTTAAATATATGAATAAAGTGTGTATGACATTTCTACAGAAATTTTTGTTTTGACTTTCACAAAATATGACAATTTATTAGAGAAATATTGATTTTACATGTTATTTTAAAAAATATTTCCAATTGATTAAGACAAAATTGGATGCTTTGTAGTTAATGTTTATTCATATATCAACATGTGATCCCTTCCTCACTTAGCAGTGCCAAAATAAGTGATAGAATTGATATCTGCATCATTAATCATTTCTAAAATCAATTATTTATTTGAATTTGTGTTTTCTCAGTCAATCATGCGCAATTAAGATTCTCAGCCAGGGGGAAAGCCGGGACGGCTCAGCGGGTTGAGTGCTCGCTTTGAGGCCACGAGGACCGAGGATCGAATCCCGGCTCCGGCCCAGGCAGGACCCACATGCTGAACTGGGGAGTTCCCACGGTTCGGTTCTCTAGCTGTCTCTGTCTCTGTCTCTCTCTCTATCTGTCAAAAAGTAAAATAGAAATAAATATGCACTGAAGATAAAATAATTACTCTCTATAAATATAAAAAGATATAAAAAAAAAAATTAAAAAAAAAAGATTCTCAGCCAAAAGAAGATTGACAAATTTTTAAATTTACTTAAAAACAGTTTTATTTTCCAAGTTGCATTTTCTGCACTTTCTTCCTTTTTATTACTAATATTTGCATAAAATGGCACCAAATTTAACAAGTTGCAAATTTCATTTTAGTAGACTTTAAATACTTTTGAAAATATCATGTCAACAAAATGTAATACTTCTGAATTAGCATATGCATGTTGAAGATCAAGCACATCTAATTTTCTTTCTAGTGGTACCTCTGTAAACATACAATTTTATTCCATTATTCTAATAAAAAAAACTGTAAAATATTGCCTAAAACTACCTCAACTAACTTTTAAGTTAGTTTATGCAAGAGTAAAAAAAGTGCATTTGATTTCATGTACATTAAAGTAAATTTCTAGTAGATTTAAGTCACTCTGTCTCTAAGCATAATTGTGCAAAATCATTTTTAGATTAAGTGTCAGTATTGCAAAGAGCAGTTACCTAATAACATATTAGCATGTAACAAAGAACATTTTTACAGCTTTCAGTTTTTAGTTAGTTAGTCCTATAACGTTTCTTTTAGTTCTCTAGATAGCGGTCATTAACACCTCAGAACGGTCTTTGAAAAATGCGTACTTATTCTTGTCAACATTCATTTCTTTTTTTATAATATTTTTATTATTTGTTTTTGTTTGTTTGTTTGAGAGAAGGTGAGAGAGAGAGAATTGGGAGAGAGAGAGAAGTGGGGAGGGCACAGAGCAGTCTCCATAGTTGTACATCATTAGTTGTGACATGATTTCATTCCACACAGGTGGACATAGGACCACGCGGGACAGAAACCAAAGTGGGGGCCTACTGCATGAGAAGTGAGAACCTTTGCCACCATCCCAGTGGTTACCAGTTGCTCCAAGTTCAGCATATGTGTTTACATGGGCTGGGGCCAGGATTCGATCCCTGGACTGTGCAGTTGTAAGGCAAGTGCTCTACCACTGAGCTATCCTGGCATCCCCATCATTTCATTTTTTAATCTATATTTACCATACCAAATATTCCAGCTAATATGGAGTTTCACCCCTATATTCTTCTTGCATGTATTTTTCCTTTATTGGCTTCATTTTTAGATGCAGACACAAGCCTTATCTTTATTTACCATCCAATTAAATGCTGGTATTTTATTATTCTGAAATTCTCCAGCAAATATCTTAACCTATCTTATTTCTCTATTTTGCAATATCCATGTCCCTGATATATAATCACTAGCAAGGAAAATGATATGTACTGATTCACATAAATAGATCAAGATCAATCTGTGGTATGAGAGGTTCTATTTAACCAAGTCTTGTGAATTAAGAGTGGCAATATCCATGACAGAAATGCTAGGTTTGCAGAGATACATGGAAAAAGAGTTGTGATGATAAAAAAAAAAAAAAAGATTCTAAGTGAATTTCACCCTGTATAGAGATACATTTACTATGCTTGTTATTTGAAGACTTTTTAGAATCCACAATCACCTATTAGTGTTGAAATTAAACCAAAACCTTTATGTGATCTGGGGGAAGGAAAAAAGAGTAGCGTATTTTCCAGCAACACAAGTTTTCCAGGCTCCAGAGTAAATGACAGTGAATTACAAATGGCCATTTTGAAGAATCTGAAAAGAGAAAATCATACAAAGGACGCAATGAAATTTAGAATCAAGTGACATTTTCCTCAGCAGGTATCAGAACACAATTAAGCTGCTAAGTATTTGTTGAAGGTTAAAAGATTGTGATTGATAAGAACAAGTTGTTATGCCACTGTAAATGGAATTAGACCATGTAGCATGTTGTTAACATAGAGAATACAGGCCAGACTCTCAATACTAGAATTTTATGTGGCAATGATGAAGACTTGGATAGATACCACTTCAGGAGTCACAGGTGAGTGGTAATAGCAAACTTCATAATAAATGAGAGTGTTGGACTCTAATTTAACCTTTCTTACCCAAGGTCAGTAGTTCTGATAAAAAATAACTCCAAGAAAGTGGCTTCAAGACTTGAAAAAATGAGCTTTTGAGAAGCAGGATCTGAAAACTTCCATTCAATATGTTAGCATATACTCAGGATTCCTCTCTAGAGCCCTTCATTAGAACATAGCTTTCCTTCCTTTCCCCAAAACACTATCAGGTCTTACATTTTATGTCTTGAAGAACTTTTTCCAGTTTTATTCAGATAAAATTGGAAAGAAATGGTGTAAGTTTAAGATGCACAATATGATTATATTGAAATTATCACTAAAATAAGATTAGTTAATACATCCATGATCTCACTTAGTTACAGTTTTGGGTGGTGTGATGAGAACATATAACAGTTACTTTCAGCAAATTTCAAGTATACAATACAGTATTGTTAACTGTAGTGACCTTGCCTATACATTAGATCCTCAGAGCATATGCATATTATAACTGAAAATTGGTGTCCTTTGGCTGTCATCTTCCATTTCCTCCACCGCTAGCCTTTGGCAGTCACCAATCTACTTGTGTGTGTGTGTGTGTGTGTGTGTGTGTTTGGCAGATTTAGATTCCACGTATAAATTATATTGCATAGTATTTGTCTTGCTCTGTTTGACTTATTTCATTCAACATAATGTCCTCAAGGTTAGAAGAATACACACACACACACACACACATATATTTTTAATTTATCCATTTACCTATAGACACTCAAGTTGTTTTTATGGCTTGGACAGTATGAATAATGCTATAACAGAAAAGGGGGTGCAGACATCTCTTCAAAATTGTTACTTTATTTGCTTTGAATATATATACAGAAGTGAGATTTGAGAATGTTGAATCATATGGTAATTCTGTTTTTAATTTTTTGACATGGTGATGTTTTCCATAGTGGCTGCACCAATTTACATTTCCACCATCAGTGCACAAGGGTTCAATTCTTTTTTCTTCACATCCTAATCAACACTTGTTATCTCTTATCTTTTTGATAATAGCCATTCTAACAGCTATGAGGTAACATTGTGTTGAGGTTTTGATTTGCGTTTTCCTTATTATTAGTCATGTTGAGAAAATTTTAAGTACTTTTGTATGTCTTTTGGCTATCTGTATGTCTTCTTTGGAAAAATGTCTGTTCAAGTTCTTTCCCTGACTTAGAAATTTAAATAATCAACTGAATGTATATGTTTATGTTAATATTTTGTTTGCAAATTTCTCTTTATAAGGTTTAGTGTAGGAAATCATAAATCAACTCAATAAAATTAATGTTAAACAAATAATTATCAGAATATTATAAATGTTAATATGCAGACTAAGTAAAAAAATCCCTTGATCATGAACAAATTAGTTTAAAAAGTAATTTAGATAATTCATTGTTGAAGATAAGGTTAACATCATTCTTTTTTATTTGTTTGTTTTTGAAAATCCTAGTCAAAATTGGCGGTAGAACCAGGAGCATCTTTTTTTTTTTTTAACTTTATTTTATTTTTTTGACAGAGAGAGAGCGAGAGGAACAGAGACAGAGACAGAGAGAGAACTGAACTGGGGGCACTCCTCAGTTCAGCACATGGGTGCGCACAGGCAGGGGCCGGGATTCGATCCTCGGTCCCCAGCGCTGCAAAGTGAGCACTCAACCCACTGAGCCATCCCGGCTTCCCCTGGGAGCATCTTATGATAGCAGAAAGTAAGGAAATGATAAAAGAAATAAGTTCTCAATGATGTCAGTGGAATACCTTAAAGGGTCATAGGAGCCAACTGAAGAACTTCTAATGGCCAAAGTTAAAACAATTCAAATACTGTAACAAAATAAAGGATACAAACGTAAGACAGAGGTGCAGTAAGAGTGTGGAAAGAATATTTGACTAGTTATCAGACAGTCCAGTTCTGGTCTTAATTCTGCCACTTTGTAGTGCATAAATTCCTTAGCTCTCAAAGACTAATTTTCCTAGATGATTCACATTAGAAAAGGTCTCTTTCCCTTTGCCTTAGTTTCCATCAAAAGAGTAGTGTCCTGTAAACACCTCTAAATTCTCACCCTGCCCTTACTGTTGCAGCAATAGATGAGTTTCTTAGATGTTGGGTGATAGTCATCAATTAATTCTGGATTGAATGAGGATAACCTAGAAATAGTTCTAATTTGGAGAGATGTGGTATCTTACCCTTTCTTTCTACTCTTGACCACTGTGGCACAGCTGAACAATGGCTAAAGCATTTGCTGTTTAAACAAAATCATTCCTTGGAATTCACCATTTTTCTATCTTTTTTTTTTTACTGCTATTTTGCTAAAAGAATCACCATATATAAGCTTATTCTGCCTTCCAGTGCCTGGGAAAGTCAGTTCTTCCAGTTTGATAAACTCTGTGGAAGGGGTAGGATGAAATAAGCAGGATGTAATGATCTATATACAGCCAAGGAGTGACTAACTCATTGGGCTTTACACTATGTCCTCTATACTAGTTTATCAGACATATAGGAGATGCCTTGATTTACCTCCTGCTTCTGATTTAGTAATCAATTGACTCATAACTTAGATGGTGAAAAGGAGGTGTTATTTACTGAAACTACCAAATCCAACCTCTCAACATTTTGTAAAACCAAATAAAAAAAGTTATGTTGTGGTAGCTTGAAAATAATAAATCATTATATTAATATGTTATATTAAAATTGAAACTTTTGAAACAGCCATATGTAGTCCACATCTATGTAAAAATATTTAATTGTTACAATTTCTGGTACTATTCAAAATAATAATGAAATTCTCAATTAGTTTAAAGTTTGTAGCAAGCTTTTTTAGCTTTATGGAGTGGACTCTTATATATTCCTAATTGCCAATCATTTCCTTCTTTTTCTTCCCAGTGCACGTTCAATATAAAACTATGCTTTTAATTAACTTCTGCTCAGTAAATAGGTATTCAGATGCACATTTTGTGCTTCGGAACCACAATTAAAGCTGTAGGGTTAGTTTTTGCAACGTTATTCTAATTAAAATACTTTTAGCTGTTTTTGGCATGCATTAAAATGTCAAGTAATTGACAGCCCATAAGTGAAAAATTGATCCAATTATCCAGCCAGCAAGAACTTTTTTTTCCAACGGCTAAGATTTATTGTGGCCATTAGAATTACAGATGTTTATATGTTTGCTTTTAGTAATTGAAATTCATTTAACTTTGCCATGCCCTCAGTGTTGCTTCTGTTCTTCAGTGGGACAGACAATTTCTCAATCTTTGAAGTGCACATTTAGAAGAGGCCTCCCAAACCTCTCTTCACATGAAGTAGATAATCAAGCTTTCATTGGAGTTTCGGAAATAGATTTTTTTTTTCACTTCTCCATATGGTCCTTTTGGTAATGAATCACAGAGGAACACAGCTTGTTCTAAGATATGGCTTCTTTACAACATCTTATTTTTTAATTAATAATATAAATCTTTAATGAATTAATTAATTGAAGATATGCAAACACAATAAATGTTACCTTATAATGCCAGCTATTTACTTAGTCTCTCTTGCATAAAATACTTTTATGCAATGTCATGAAAGTATTTAATTTTCTCAATAAAATCAGCCAAAAACCCTACAAAATATTAATTCTACATAGACTTGAAAGGAAATTTAGAACAATTATTAATAAAAAATAAGAAAAATTAATATTTACTCAGTTATGAACATTGCTATTGGATCAGTGGTATGGTAGGTAGAGATATAAATGATTTAGCAAAAATCTTTATCAATAAATATTTACCAATAAGGAAAATAGTCATGTCAGAGTATAGGTAGTAGATAGTAAATGTATTTGTATCTGAATCTAATAACTATAACTGGAATACATATTAAACTGATTTATTTGTTATGGATGTCATAGACATATTATTCCACCAAAGGCATTTTTTAGAGCGTTAACTGATATGTCTAAATCCTAAACAAGTCTTCTCTCATTCAAGACCTTATTATAATATTTGTCTCTTAAAGTAAATTTGGGGAAGCCGAGATGGCTCAGCAGGTTGAGTTCTTGCTTTGCAGTCCTGGGGTCTGAGGATTCAGTCCCAGCCCTGGCCTGTGTGGACCCATATGACGAACTGGGGTGCCCTTCCCATGTGGAAGGCTTCTAGTTTGGTTCTTGCTGGGGCCAGTTTCCTATGTGTGGGAGGCCCCTGGTTTGGCCCCCAGCTCCCAGGGGCTTGCCTCCCATGTGGAAGGCCCCTGTCCTGGTTCCTGCCCTGTGCAGCCAGGTGCTGCATGGAACTCACCTGCATGGAACAAAACCATGTCAAATACTGATGATGTACAACTATGGAGATTGTTCTGGGTTCTCCCCCTTCTCTCTGTTTCTGTCTCTGTCAAAAACAATAAAAGAAATCTTAAAAATAAATAAATAAATAAAAATCAAAGGAAAAAAAAGGTAAATGCAAGGTTCTCAGCTTGGTATTCCTTGTTCTTTCATCACTAGATCCTGTTCCTCTGCTCATCCAACCACATTTCTTGGGAACCCTGATTCAGTCCACCCAACAACATCCAGCACATCTTAAACAATTTCACTTTTATTGTTTTCTCTTCCATTTTATTTCCCACATGAAGACTAGGCTCAAAACTCAGTTTCACCAAGTACATGCCTTTGTGAACCTGTCTCAGAAATAAAATTTTTCTTATTTTAAATTACACAGTAATCTTATAGTATGTGCTTCACTATAAAAAATGTGTTAGTCAATTCTCGTTATTCACGGTAGTTATGCTCTATAAAATCAGTGCAAACACTGAATCATTGCTTCTCAGTGAAATAAAGATGAAATAAAAAGTGAGGTTTCTGGAAACCTCTGGTCAAAACTTCTTTGACCAATCAAAAGATAATCTTGTTTTGTGTGTATCTCTGTTTCAAAATATTTTATTTAATGCATATTGTTGATTCATTAGCACTGAACTCATGGGCAGCAGCAATGACTAAATAAAATTTAATCTAACACACCTATTTTTTTCATGAGGCACATTGCAGTCTTCTTGAACTTCAATATGAAACTAGTAGGCCATTTTAAACAGCTAAATCAGTAAGTACAAAAATGTGACCCTAAATAGAGCATGAAAATGACACCTTCTAAAGCATGAAAGCTGACACAAGATAGCAGAGTGAAGCCTTATTTGACCTCAGCTGAAAATGTGTGCATCAGACAACTCAGTCGTTTTGCTACAATGAGTACAGGTACGTGCATGTCTGTGAATGGAATGACTGTGAAAGCCCCTGAGAAGTGATTCTGAGATTACAGATAGATTTTGTAACATGGTGCAATGCACAGATGATGTAGTGTGGAGTTGAGCACCTGGAAACTGTAGTTGTTGCCAACCAATGTCACCCCAATAAACTTAACAATAAAAAAAAAACAAAAAAAAAACAGACAAGCAAGCAAACAAAAACAAACAAAACAAAAACAAATCAATTTTAGTGAGTAGGCAAATTTATAATAATGAAATCAGTAAATAATGAGAATCAGCTGCATATTTAGTTACTTACACCATTCTGTCTTGTCTTCAGAATTATGTGCTTCCTCCAATACTGATGAATGCACTGTAATATCTTTAATAATATGTGCTGAATGTGAAAATAAACTAAATCTCACTTTGACACAAATTGTATCATAAGTGTCAATATTACTATTTAAATTATTTGATTATATAATATATAAAAACATGAATTTAAATGTATCTGACTAATGTTTATTTAGAATTTAAAGTGTTAACTATAATGGGTAAACCTAATTATATCAAGTGATAACTTTAGAGGTAAATATAATAACAGAACAATACTTCTTCAGCCCTCAGAACAAGTTCTCAGGGGATAGACTATGGCAGGGGAGGCGAACCTTTTGGCGATTGAGTACCAAAATTTATGAAATAAGAGTATACTCGCTTGACTCGCGTGCCAACCCATTGAGTGAGATAGAGGTATCGATTATTTTTATGTCTATAAGAGGCATAGGATGTTTTTATAACAAAAAACAATAATTCCGCATGCCGACATAATTGTTCTGCGTGCCACTTTGGTCATGCGTGCCATATGTTCACCACCCCCGGACTATGGGAAAGTATAGCAATTTGAGGCTATTGAATTGATCAGCATGTGAGATGATGAGGGGAGGTTGGATTATGGCACTTGCAATGTAAGAGGACCAATATGAAAGTTTTCTAAGGAATTGTTATAGGGCAGTTGTTTTCAAATATCAATCACCATGAAAATAATTTTTACTTCAGCCTACCAATAACAAGAGATAGGAAGAACAAAAAGAAAATATCATTTAAGGGAAGTAGAAGAAAAAGATTATTCTGTAAACAGAAAAATAATGTGAACCAAGACAACCAAAGAGAATAATAAAGCTGACATTTATCACTAGTGAAAAATTAGGATAATATTTAAAATATATTATTTATATTTTAAAAACTCAGAAAATTGAGGTTTCCCTGAAGAAAATAAATCACATTCAAAATATTTTTAAACATTTTGCTAAATTCTTTGAATTTCTGCTTATAACTATGTCCTTGGGGAGTATAAATGGAACTAGCAGATGTTAGTAAAAATGACTACGACTTGACAACTTCTCAAACAAAGAAGAAATTCCTAAGTCCATAATAATTGCTTATTTGTGTGAAAAAATTCTTAATTACACATACATCATCCTCTTATGCATTTCTCAACTAAAACGATCTGTCAGACTGCTGAACACTTGAGATATTGCCATATTAAATAAAGTAGTGCTTTGTGCTTTACTTTCCCCATGATATGTGGGAATTTGTTTTTAGCGATAACAGAAGCCAGTGGACAAATTTAATAAATCTGACTTAAAAAAAAATTATGATGCCACATTCAAATTTGGCAAAAAACAAACAAAAAACGAAGACAAACAAACAACACTCTGTTGTAGTGCTCATTATTCACATGTTCAGATTGTTCACCAAGAGAATTCATGCTTCCTTTAGGAAATTAATATTAGTACATCCTAATGACTTTAGTACACCTAACCTCCCACATTATGGTGTTAGCAATAGTTGGCTTATTTCAGAACAGAATTAAAAATGAAGCTGATCTTTTTCAATTGCTTCTTTCTCCATTAGGAGGAGCCATTGTATTTCAAGAAAAGAAGAAAGCATGGTTACAGAGAAAGTTGTATCTTTGTTTCTATTTTCATCTAGTATCAGGCCTTTGTCATTGTGTCTCTGAATCAAAATTGATTCTAAAAAGTTCCAGTGCATCAGTAGTGTCTGTGTTATTACTAACTGTAATCATAATAATTTCACAAAGGAGATGCTTTTCAGTGGAGTATGTCTCTGTGCCTAATGCGTTGCATTGTACAATATTATACAATTTAACTGTGTCAGAAATAAACAAACTACATTAAATTAGATGTTTGGTTTTATGTTCTTTGCTTCTTGGATTATTTTTTGTTTTTGTTTATTTGTTTGTGTTTTAGAATAACAGAGTAAAAAATTCACTGGAAAACCATATGACAAATTATACTTAATTTCTTTTTTCTCTTTCATAATGACTGTATAAAAATGATTTTAATTTACTAAATATAATAATTCATAGTAAAATTTTCATTTTCTATATGAACATTAAGATTGCAATAAAATTTTAAACACCAGTTTTGTAGCTGATAGGTCATACCTAGCATTATTTTTTCTCTATTTAATGAAAAATACTTAGTATAAAATGATGGCTTAGTATAAAAAACTGTGTAGTTCTTTTTATTTTCCACAGTACTTTGACATACATCATGTTGGTTTCTCCTGCAGTCACCTGTAAGCATTACTTAGCATTTACACATTTTATATGTAAATAAGACTGAGAAATTTAAATTATAGGCTACATAAGGTCTAGATCACTGAAGAGCAGCATTTCATCATCCTGTGTACTTTCCACTTTAAAATATTGGTGTTTTTTGTTTGTTTGTTTTAGTTTGGGTAGGGCATTTAAGAAGAACAGTGACAGAACAGGTGGTATCCTAAGGAAGAAAACATGGGTTCTGGAAACTGTGTCATTTTTGGACAATATTTTAAGGACTTAGAAATATTTAACCTAAAGAAATAAAAATAAAAGAAAGATTTGATGATTTTTAGATATTTTAAAGTATATCATGTGGAAAGATAATACTAACAATCCTATGTGCTAGTTACTATTATTATGTTCATTTTATAGATGAGGAAACTGAAACTTAAGTAAAGTAACCTAATGAAGGTCACATAAGAAAGTGGGGAATTGGAATTTTAAATCTGGCAGTCTAAGTCAAGAGATGGTGTTCTTAATCTACCACATACCTTCCTCAAAGAAGTGGTTAAGTGTTTCTCTAAGAGGCACAAAGGGGGTCAATGAAATAAATGAAAAGAGGCAAACTGCAGCTCAACTAAAAATAAATTTCCCAATAATAGAATACACTGCCTCCATATCATAGTCTCCCGTCTGTGTGAGCTGGAAGAAGGAGGCTGGCTCTAACCAACTTCAAAGACCCCGTATAAAGTTATATGCTTGATTTGCTCGGGGTTACCCAGCTAGTTAATACCAAAATGACAACCAACATTTCCTATCCCTCTTTCAATACAGTGCTCACTACAATAGTGTGGTGTCCCAATTTTTTCCCAGTGAAAATTTAAATTTCCTCAGAATTCATTATTCTGTGGGAATTGGTTATGATCACATTAAATTGTACTGACTCACTACCCATCTGTTGATACAGGGCTTCTAGCCCCTACATAATTCCTTCAGAGGGGTTCTGGGATCCCCATTTGGGTATGTCACATGTAGTCACAAATAGGTCTCCTGAAGTCCTGCCTGATACCCTATCCTTAATTTCTATACATAACTCTTTTCCAATTTTTAGATACTTCTTTACCTCTATAAATATTTAAACATTAAATATGTTTTTTTACAATATGAATTTTTAAAAAGGTCTTTAGATGTTTTGTTAGTTGCAATGATTATCCTGAAAAATATGAAGTATTTGAGAATCAGTCATATACATACTGATTGTGCAAAATCTGAAAGTACTGAGTCTGGTTTGATGGGCCGAAACACCATACAATCAGAGAGTGAGCATTGTGTTTGCTATGCTTATTTAGGAAATTATATTTTGATATTTTTCTAGAAAACCATCATGGAGAATATGATGTAAAAGAGTAAGTAGTAGTGTATAAAGCACGGACACTGAATAGAGTAAAGACAGAACAAACTTTTAAAAATAAATTCAATTTATAAACATTAAAATTCTCAGACTTAATTTCTCCCAGGAATTTAAAAGCATAATAAGTTGTCAAAGAAACTGCCTTCTATAATGCTGGTGCCCTCTCCCACCTTCCCTCTCTCTCTCCCTCCCCGTTCCTCCCCCTCCCTCTAGCAATCACCAAGTTATTGAGTATGTCCATAGGTCTCTGTGTCTTTGTTACAATGGTTTGGTGGTTACCAGGATGGGGGGGGGGCAGTTGTGGGGGGAGGTGGGAGTGGGCACTAGATATAAGGTGATGGAAGGGGAACTGATACTGAGTGATGGGCACATAA